>JAALXK010000236.1:0-34194 GCA_012977745.1 Fusarium anguioides | reverse complement strand
TTCATTCCCTTGTCGTCGTCTTATTATAAGATATCTCCACATCCTCTTCCTCTCTTGACTTCTTTTCCAACTCTTCTCTTTGTCTTCTCTATCTTCTTCCTCCCCCACCAACCGACTCTTCTCTACCCAAGTTTTTCATCATGTCTCGTCCTCAGAACATTGGTATTAAGGCCATTGAGCTTTACACTCCTAGCCAGGTAAGCTGAAATACTCCCTCTGCGATGTTGTTCTCCTCAATCTCAATGCCCTCATACTGCTCTGTTCTGCTGAGAAGTGTTGTCGTTGAATATTGCCCCTCACCCAAACTTTTTGGCTGGGAAAAAAAAAGTCCCTGCGTTATTACTCTCGTGTTCGGGTTCTTGGTCGTGTGCCCCTCCATTTCAGATTATGCCCCTCTATCCCAACGCTTGACAGCGCCTCTTTTGGTGACGCCCTGGCTAACCACAATTTTCTTTGCTCTCTAGTATGTTGATCAGGTTGAGCTTGAGAAGTTCGATGGCGTTAGCGCCGGAAAGTACACCATTGGTCTTGGCCAGACCAAGATGAGCTTCTGCGACGATCGTGAGGGTAAGTTTCGCCTGTTCCTCACCGTCCCCTGAAAAGACGATCTTAGCGCAATGCGCCTATCCTCACCGCGTCCTGAGAAATCCCACGATGGCATTAGATCACCGCTAATATGTGTTTTGTGCAGACATCTACTCTTTCGCCCTCACTGCCACCTCCAAGCTCCTCAAGAACTACAACATCGACCCTAACTCGATTGGTTACCTCGAGGTCGGTACCGAGACTCTTCTCGACAAGTCCAAGTCTGTCAAGAGTGTTCTCATGCAGCTCTTTGGCGAGAACACCAACATCGAGGGTGTCGACACTATCAACGCTTGCTACGGTGGTACCAACGCTGTTTTCAACGCCATTAACTGGGTTGAATCTTCTGCTTGGGACGGTCGCGATGCTATCGTCGTTGCTGGTGACATTGCTCTTTACGCCAAGGGCAATGCCCGCCCCACTGGTGGTGCTGGTGCCGTCGCTCTCTTGATCGGCCCCGACGCTCCCATTGTTGCTGAGCCCGGTCTGCGTGGTACCTACATGCAGCATGCCTACGATTTCTACAAGCCCGACCTTACCAGCGAGTACCCCTACGTTGATGGCCACTACTCCGTCAACTGCTACACCAAGGCCCTTGACGCTGCTTACCGCGCCTACTGCAAGCGTGAGGCCAAGCAGGCCACCAATGGCACCAACGGTGTCTCCAACGGCGATGACTCTACCAAGACTAGCCTCGACCGCTTCGACTACCTTGCTTTCCACTCTCCCACTTGCAAGCTTGTCCAGAAGTCTTATGCTCGTCTCCTCTACCACGACTACCTCGCCAATGCCGACTCTCCTGCTTTCGCTGAGGTCGCTCCTGAGCTCCGTGACATGGACTACGAGAAGTCCTTGACCGACAAGATCGTTGAGAAGACCTTCATGACTCTCACCAAGAAGCGCTTCCAGGAGCGTGTCAACCCCTCCATCCAGGTCGCCACCAACTGCGGTAACATGTACTGTGGCAGTGTCTGGGGTGGTCTCGCCAGTTTGATCAGCATTGTTGACAACAAGGCTCTTGAGGGCAAGCGAATTGGTCTCTTCAGCTACGGTTCTGGTCTCGCTGCCAGTTTCCTGTCTTTCCGCATCAACGGCAGCGTTGAGAAGATCTCCAGTGTTCTCGACATCGCCAACCGCCTTGAGGCCCGCCGTGCTGTCCCCCCTGAGACCTACGACGAGGTGAGTAAACCGTTCTTTAATTTTATATATACGCAGCGTGCTAATCACTTAATCTAGATGTGCAACCTCCGAAAGCAGGCCCATCTCCAGAAGGACTACACCCCCAAGGGTGACCCCTCTACTATCGCCTCTGGTGCTTACTACCTCACCAAGGTCGACGATATGTTCAAGCGCGAGTACGCTATCAAGGAGTAAGGATCGTCTTTGACTATCCTTAGAATCCTTTCCTTACTCGGACAGCTGTTTGACACGATATATTTTTGGCTTCTAAACCTGGTTCCATCACAACCATGGTATAAGCATATGATGAACATGATGACATCAATGGGAGAAAACTAGACGCATTCGGAAGAATACCACAGCGGATGAAGATAGAAGCGCAACTTGCGCAGTGGAGATTGACACTGAGATCCTCTAATTGAGCCAGCAATGATGGTCATTGAGGCTTGTGTAAGTAATGGGGACTGTCTCTCCTGGGAAGGAAGCTTGTCAAGGCATTACCATAGACTTGGTCAGTCGGAGCTTAGAAGAGATCACGATACTTGGAATATAAGAAAAACGTATTTCAATCAAATAAGTGCACTATAACTTGTCTATTTCTATACGATTAGCCACCATTGGGCTTTGTAGTACCCAAGACGTCTAAAACATGTTCTGAAGAAATAATATCTCCATATTGTACAAAACTCTATCTCAATATTCATACATAAGCGAGGGTATCCGTCTATTTTTTCTCCTTGAACTTCCATTCTGCATGTCGGTGCAGCATGTAGTCCTTACTCTGAATGCCCTTCCAAATACCGTATAAGCCACCCAGAGGGGGCTTGCTCTTAATGGAACGCTTCCACTTTTGGCGTTCTTCCTTTCGCGCTTCGACATCGACCTTGACCTTGTCGTGGACGGTGGGCAGAGTCTCGGCGTGATACTTCTTTCGCAGTGCCTCATACCATGGTCGATCGTAGAGCTTCCAAAACTCCTCTTCATTGTAGTAGGTGTGCGCATATAGCCACTTGAGTCCACCGAGCTCCACAAGTTTGTCCTCGAGGGCACGGTTCTTGGCAACGAACTCCTCTGGGTCAGAGGGTCCCCAGCCCCATAGACCAATGTTCAGAGATGGTGGGGTGGTGACAGTTCCGTCAGTAGCAGTTATCGTCTCGCCGGTATGAGGGTGGAAAGTAGGAGGAGGTGTCTGCTTCAATGGGCAGAGCCAGAGAGGCCAGATATTGAAGTTCTCAGCAGTATAGTCGACAAAGGTCTCGGCAGTCTTGTAGGGCAATCCTAGATCCTGAACGATGAAACGGGCAGATTCTCCGCTACCGTGAAGAGCGCGGTACAGCATGCGAGTATGGAGGAAATCATCGAGAAACCAGCGGAAGAAACGTGTAAATGGAACGCCCTTGAAGTAAGTGAAAGCAGCAGCACCGACCCAAAAACCACCACGGTCGTAGCGGAAGAAGTACTCGGCGAGAGGGATGTAATCGACAGGTGAGGACGAGGCAGATTCGGCGGAGATAGTAGGACCGGCAGAGGGAACGTTACGAGTGCGATCTTGGACATGGAGATAATACCATGGGTCCCAAGCACCACTGAAGGTCTGGGGCTTGGTATCGGCGGGCTTGTCGTCAGTTAGGGTACCAGTAACAACGACACCATGATCCTTGGAGAAAAGAATGCCGTCGACGTAATCGTTGGAAGGGTTATCGGTTTCGGCACGGATACGAGCAACAGCTTCGGCGACGCTGCTGGTACGGTGGTAAGTAGTCTTGACATACTTCTTAGCTTCCTGAAGTTGAAGCTCGAGAAGCGTCGTCATGCCCAGAGAGCCAACAGCCCCCGCAGCACCGCGAAACAAGTCAGCGTTCTCCTCCCGCGACGCACGAACAACCTCGCCGTTTCCAAGGATCATTTCAGCCCAATTGACAGTATCATTGAAGAAACCGTGCTTAAATGAAGAGCTCTCGCCCGCTGTACCTGCAAAGCCTCCTCCGGCTGTGATACCAGGAAACTCCATGACAACAGGTGGGACAAGGCCATGCTTCAGCGTAGACTCAACCAGCTTGTCCATTGGAACATTAGGCTCGACAAGAGCAGTGCGAGTAGCACGATCGACTTGGAGAACATTGCGAAGGGCGCTGATATCAACAACAGGCTTGCCAGTCTGCTGGGGCCGGGTGCTATTCGTGCTACCGTGGAAGATACGGTATGGCTCACGGCGCTCGAAGAAGCCGCGGACGGCCGACGCGATGGTTGTGACGGCCTGTTTGTGGCGCTCCATAGCTGGGCTCCCGTCTCCGTCTGGGGGGTTGCAATTGGGTTCTGTGCCTGGAGGTGGCTTGTTTTGCGCAGCTTCTTCTTGAGGTTGAGTTATCAGCGACATTTGGATGGATAAAAGTTTGGTGGGTCTTCCCGTTGCGGGCCGGTCTCGGGAATCGGAAGTGGTGGAGGCGGAGCCGGACGAGTATTATAAGAAGCAATTGATGTTTATTAGAGGAAGCTTGGAGAGCTTTGGTAAGAAACACGGATGCTGGTTCTATAAGTCTTGGTTTATAGGTTCCGAGAGTGCCGGTCATTAAGGTTTCAGTTGCTGGGCAGCTCACATCTAAGCCAGACAAGTGTTTTAGCGACACTGACTAGGATTTCAACGGTACGATATCATTTCATCATTGAATTTGCTGTTCTGCTCTTGAAATAAACAGTACAAAAATGAAATCCAAACGCCAAGCTACCCAATGATATTGTCATGTATCCAGCTTCCTCGCATGCTCCATTGAATTCTATTCTGTAGAATCCCGCAACGCTTTAACCAACATCTACAACTTAGATATTGGTGCATCCAAGACCCGGCCTTCAAGTCCTGTCTTCTGCAACACCCTCTGTTGGATATCTTCTTCTAGAGCATCGCTCAGCTCATCGAACCTCAATGGCACCTCTTCACATGTCTTTGCTTTGATCATGGTAGCCTTCGACTCAATGCTATCGGGGTTTTCTACCACTGCGCGTATGAATGCCGCCCATCCGCTGTAGCACCGTGGTGTGGAGGGAGCGTTGCGCAACATCATAGCGAAGCAGTGCGGCATACCTTCGTACTCCTCAAATACCACCCGCACGCCGTCAGCCTCGAGTTTGCGAGCGAGGAACTTGTCCTCATATGCGAGAATCTCCCATCCCGTACAGAGGTATATGGGCGGGGCACCTTTCCAGCTGCGAGCCATGACAAGGGTTGCAAGGGGATGAGCTGCAAGATCGTCGGCAACGTACATATTGCGTCTTGGTGGGCTGGCTGGCCAGGCCTCACAGGGAGGCGGACGCTTTTTTAAGGTCTCTGGCTTCGGGAGATAATCACATGGCGTTGGCGTGGAAGTCTCCCATGTTGGAGAGCTTTGTGTAATGTCGAGCCATGGAGAGTTCAGTGCTACGCCAGCTGGCATGGGAACTTGACGCAGCTCGCCGTGCCACAGGATTGGAGAGTCTTGTCTGCGGAGCTCGAGGATGAGTTGGAGTAACGATAATGAAAGATTGCCGCCAGCACTATAAGATACCAGGTTAGTTCTCGTGATACACTCTGACTTGGACTCGAGACATACCTGTCACCAGCAATCACAATATGCTCCGGTGGCACAGGATCATGGTAGGCACCTGGAGGTGGATACAACAAAGTGAAATAAGACACAAAAGCATCAAGCAAAGCTGAAGGGAATGGGTGTTGAGGCGCAAGACGATAGCGAACTGAGTAACACCGTCCACCCGTTAACTGCGCCAGTTTCTTTGTTGTAGGACGATGGGTCGCTGGGTCACAGAGATAGTAAGCGCCACCGTGCAAGTACAAAATCGTTGTTGGTTGCTTGCACTCTTGCATCATGCTGTGATACCTCTCCCGCTCCGACACGTCAGGCAACGGAGCGCCACGGGCTACACCGCTCCGGTAGCCGGTCCACTCGGCCTCGACATCAGTCAGATCGGGTACGGGGACTCGGGAGGTGGAGCCTCCGAGGCTTTCGAGGGTGCTGATGAGGGCATCGCGAATTGATGTTTCTGGAGGTACTGGGCTAGCATATTTGCTAACCCATATGTGCCCCTTAATACCAGAATCACGGAGTGTAAGTTTTTGAACGGCTGACACGCTGCGAGGAGCTTTGGGAATGAGTATCACACGAAGACAGGCGATTGTTATTGCGCTTCGGAGGTCGAGATACTTGGATGAGTCGGAAAGGTTGAGGAGATGCATCAAGCCCTGACGGACGATGAGAGGGACCAACGGAACGAGTGTCCGTACGGTTTCGAGGGTGTCCGAGTCCATGGTGATATTTGTGTAGGTGTTTGGATTATTGTAGGGTGAAAGAGTTAACTTTATAGTCAGTTGATGTTGCGAGTGTGAGTGGCATATATGTGAATCAACCAGTGACAACTAGTGACAACCAGTGGTGGCCGAGAATAATAACAGCGAAAGACTTGGAACTCCTCAAGTACCACTTCAACTAGATATATAAACAGGAACAGGGGAAATTATCTCAAGAGAACCACGTTATAAAGATGTGTTGGCAATAGAGGGAGGGGTAGGTGAAGAGAAGGCAGGCCAAGCCAAGCCGAAGGAGTTGATGAGTTCGTTGTAGCACAGTAGCCTCTAACGTTTAACTGAACAAAGACAGACCCGGGAACCCCTAGATCAATTTCAAGTATTATCGTCGAATGGAGGCCAATCAGAAGTGATTCTAAAGTTTCGAATCGCAGCAAACCCCATATACGGAATCGCGGTCCTAAAGATCCATGACACTTCTTGGCCCTGCCTTGCCACTCTGTCAGTGTAAGTGTTATGTATGTAAGTGGACTTTTTTTGGTGTGTTTACCTAAGGCATGGATCTGGTAATTGAACAGAAAGGAAACTTTAATATCCAGAATATGATATATCACATAAACAAAGAAAAGAAGAGTTTGAGATTAATAAGTTACGCAAAGAGTCAGGAAATGTGAACAGCAAGTAAAGTTGGTTCAAAGAAATGAGCCTCGGCACAACACACGGACGGCAGAGCTTGATTCGTCAAGTGACGTCTACGAACAGTTCTCAATAGGTACCTACTCTACGTGACTTAGCGCTCGCTCAGGCATGAATCAGATACAACATCCTCGGTAACAACAACCAGAGTTCCATGGTTATACTATTGCGGGGGTTTGATTTGACATCTGCCACTTTCTTTCTTAGACTAACTTAGTTAACAGGAGATGAAAGATTTGATTGATCGTCAATGCGCCCCAACAAACCGTGTGGGTTAGTTAAAAGTGAGCGACTTCTAGACTCAACCCAAATTGGTAATTCTTGCGGGAGAGCTTCATGGTTGAGTGCATGCGCAATAGCAAGGGGATGCATGTAAGCGCACGCGAGACGGGAAAAGAAAGCAATTAAGCGCAAAACTTCAAACCAGTCTCGACTCAGGACAGTCTTGGATTTTTCAGGTTGTTTTGTACGAGTTTCTCTTCTTTTATGAAGCATGTCCTGCATCTTACATCATGACAAGACAAGAGATTCGCGAGGCTCCGGTTATATCTGAGGCAGCCTAAGTTTAGGTAGTATAATCCAAGGTTACATAGTCTCATTTCATCTCATCGTTGCAAAGGTTTACCCTACAATCTTTCGGACCGTTAAGGACTTTTGACAATTTCATGTAATTAATTTCAATGTGGTTTAAAATTTGACAATGGTGATATCACGCTACAATACCAAACCATCCCGCCACAAAAACAATCCCAATCAAGCAACGCAACCCCATTATTCCAAAGCTATGGATGCATAAAATTATTGTACAATTACGATGGTGAAGTGCAGCCTTTCTATACTATTTAAGAACCGGAGCCTGCACCCGCCTTGGGCTCGTCAGCCTTGACTTGAGTCGACGAAGTATCATTCTGGTTAGCCATGGCCATCTGCCAGGCAGGAATAGACTTCTTGCCAGTCATGTTGGCAAGAGGAGATGATGAACGGTTGAGCTGAGGAGTAGAGGGGAATGTAGGCTTGGGGACCTCTGCAGCGGGAGTGGTAGCAGCTGGTTCAGCGGCCTTCTCTCCGTTTGTCTTGGCAGCGGGAGCCGAGGCAGAAGCAGCAGGTGTAGTCGCGCTGCCACTTCCGCTACCGCCAATGCTTCCATTAGTCGTGCCTCGCATGTAGTTCATGGTTGGAGAGCTGGTAGTGGCGCTTGGGGTGGTCATTCGCTGGGAAACCAATGTCTTGAGACTAGTAAGCTCAGTGTTGATCTCGCGGAGTCGACCATCAGTCAAGGACTTTTGGTTCTCAAGAGCCTTGGGAATCGCGTCCTTAAGAGACTGGACCTCGTCACGGATTCGGTTCGCATCGTCCTCTCGTCGTCTGTTAGACGCCTTGAGATCGGTCATCACCGTCTCGAGATCCGCGATCGCGGCATCTAGCTTTTCTGTTCGCTCCTTTTCAGAATTCTTCAAACTTTCAGTATCCTTGGCGAGCTGCTCGACCAGTGTGAAAGCGCGGTCGAATTGATCTTCAATCGATTTCTTGTCTTGCTCCAGCTTCTCCGGTGTCGGAGGCGCGACCATGGGATATATGTAGCGCTGGTCGCATGTTAGCTTAATCATCAGAACCCTTGCATGTCAAGTACAAACCTTGCCTAGAGAGTAGAGACCATAAGACGCGCCTCCAATCACTGTGGCCATGATGAACCAGTCTCTCCAGTCCCTACGGGGAGGAGGAGCTGGTGGTTGCCAAGCATGCTGTGGATAGGGGGGATAGTATTGCTGTTGGCTGGGAGGAGGGCCGGCGGGAGCGCTGGGATAAGGCGCATTGGGAGGTGGAGGTGCGCTGCCGCCTGTTCGCGATAGCGCAGCATCGATTTCTTCTTGAGTGAGGTTCTTGCTTCGAAGGAAGGAGATGCGGTTTTCGACGGTGGACGACGCGACGCTAGGGTCCTGGAGAACTACGGTGGGTTAGTCGGCGCATTCGGAATTTCTTTATCGAGAGAAATACTGACATTGAGTCTATTCAGGAGTTAGCACTTGTTGATTCTGTATTGATAGCCTGAGTGGCTGGGAAAGTAGATTAACTTACTGCAGAGGCTACTAGATCCTCGCGAATAGCCATGATTGATGTTTAGCCGTCACACGGCTCTCACCACATAAGCTGAGTCGCAATGAAAGAGAGTTGAATAAAAAATTCTTGAAGAAACTGGAGTGATGATGATGAGGATGGAAATGTTAAATGCATGTGCTAGTTAAGCAGCTTGCGGAGGTCGGACCGTGGAGTTCAAAAGTATGGAGACGTGGAGTCGGAAGCGTGACCGATCTGTACCGAGGCTTCTTGTCCCAGAGTCTGAGACTCCCCCAATTGACCTGCCGAGATACGTACCAAACGGTTCACCGTCGAGTTTGAGGCTGCATAGTCGCGATCACGTGTCGTCTTGATTGAATACCCACTTTTGCCAACTCAACCGCGACTCCACTAGAGACAACTGAAGAGCTATTGACCAATGATAATCAAGTTTTGAGTTTGTTTACTTTCCTCCCAAGCAACACTTCTGCAACGCCTAATCTCCCATGCCTCAATACCCTTACGCCTCTTTGCACTCCCGCATCCCACCTTAACTACATACATCAACACTATTATCACGACAACCCTCCGTCATATACTACAACTTACCATAGTCGCCTGCATTGCGCATGCAAGTCATTGCAGTCGCGTGCTTCCCCTTTCATTAGATCATGTCCCAAGATACGGGCCTTTGGAGCGTCCGTAGACCCAGAGAGGTGCGACTTTCCGACAGTATCTCCCAGCTTTTGCGCCCGGCTGGTGGATCACTATTCCCGCTCACGACCTTGACAATGTTCTAACTCTTGGCATAGACCTTAGGCGGTATTAACACAAACAGCGCCATTCCGCAGCCTGGTTCGACTATGAAGCGATCCAGCTCAAACATTGGCGGCAACTACCCGGGCAGTCATGTCCGCTCCATGTCGGGATCTAGGCAATCCCTTGCCATGCCTCGCCCTAATCAGCCTTTATTTCAACGTTCGTCTTCGGGAACAAACCTCGCAGATATTGGCCTTTCGTCGGTGAAGCGATCCTCTTTTGCGCCCAAATCGACATTTGCAACACCTGCTGCCACAACAACACGAGCTTCGACTGATGGCGACCGACGCAGCAGTGTGTACCGACCTCGCCAGTCAACCGCTCCCGTTACGAGTCACCACCAGAGTTTCTTCCAGACCACACCCGCCCCAGCTGGTGTACCTCGCGATCCCCGACCCCTGAAAGATCGATCTTTTCAAGCTCGCATTGGACAAGAAATTATGGAATACATGGTGCAAAACAACTTTGAGATGGAGATGAAGCATACCCTTTCTCAGAATGTTCTCAAATCACCCACACAAAAGGACTTCAACTACATGTTCCAGTGGCTCTATCATCGCATCGACCCCAGCCACAAGTTCCAAAAGAATATTGACCAAGAGGTGCCTCCTCTACTCAAGCAGATGCGATACCCGTTCGAGAGGAGTATCACGAAGAGTCAAATCGCTGCTGTTGGTGGACAAAACTGGTACACGTTCCTTGGTCTTCTTCACTGGATGATGCAGCTCGCGCAGATGCTCGACGGCTACGTAAACTGCCAATATGACGAAGCTTGTATGGATAGCGGTGTTGATGTTAGTGGCGACCGTATCATCTTTGACTTCCTCAGCAACGGTTACCGGGATTGGCTGGCCATGGACGAAGATATGGGCGATGAAGAAGCTGAACGTGTTTTGGCGCCTCATGTTCAGTCAATGGCCGCCGCTTTCCAGCGATCCAACTCCAAATACACGTCAGAACTCGATATACTCGAGGCCGAAAACGCACGACTTCTCAAGGAGATCGAGGATTTAGAAAAGTCCACGCCCGACCCTGCAGTTCTCGACAACCACTTCAAGATTATGGAAGAGGATAAGATTAAGTTTGAGGAATATAATGCGCTGGCCATGCAAAGATCTGAGAAGTACGAGAGCCGGTCTCAAGTTCTACAAGAAGAGCTCGATAAGCTCTTGGAAGAGCTTCAAGAGGCCGACGAGGAACGAAGAAGCCTGCAAAAGGCAGTAGATGCTCAAGGAATTAGCATGCAGGATATTGACCGCATGACTGCAGAGCGTGAGCGATTGCAGAGGGGTATTGAGTCAGCAGGCCAGCGACTGGAGGAAGTAAAGAAGAAGGTGTCAGAGCGAGAAACTGAGGCGAGCCGAAAATTGGATGAGTTGGAGCAGATGGTGGATCGATACAACACAATGGCGTATCAGATCGCACTCATTCCTTCAACGGCGGCCAATGCCAAGGGCAGGGAGTTTGAGCTCCAAGTCATGGTGGCTGACAGCTCCGATTTTACATCCTCCAACTTGAAGAGCTCATCGGGGCCATCATCAGCTGATCGCCTACTGGTTGATCCTACCACTGGATACCAAGCAGGCCATATTCTCAACTTGGACCTCCGAGGTCAGATTCGAAACAGCTTCTTGTCGCTACGCAAAGAGATCTCTGACCGACGAGCGAACGCAATGGAGGAGATGATGAAGGATCACGATCTGCTAGATGGTATCAAGGAGGCGATTGAAGACAGACGTAGTGAAGTCGAGGCTCTCAACCACCGCGTTCGTGCAGCAGAAGAAGAGTACGAAAAGACAAAGGAGGTGACAACAGCGCAAAAGTTGGCCTCCGATGCTCATATCGAAAAGATGGAGAAGGAATTATCGCGCATGCGAGCTGGTCTATCCGAAAATGTGCAGATTCTGGAACAACGTGAGATCAACACAACAATTGAGTAAGTGATTAAGATGTTCCATCACAAGACAAGCACTGACCAATTCAACAGATACGAGCAACTTGTGCTACAAGCCAACGCTCTGCGAGAGGAGCTCCACACAGAGATCGACAGAATGCTCAACGATGTCATCAAATTCAAGATTCACGTCCAGAAGAATCTCGACGACTACGAGGGCTTCGTGGCAGATGAGCTTGAGAAGGAGCTCGGTAGTGACGAGATGGGCGAGGAAACTCGACAGATGCAGATGGATCTGTCATGAAAGCTGCACACATGAAGCAATCGATCAAGACGCTTATGATGACGATTAATGTTTCCGGGCGGCCTTTTGGTTTGTTTTATGGCGTTTGGCTGAATGAATGAGTGAGTGGCCTGGTCCGGTCTACTGGTTGGAAAAACAATTTCGTCTGGCTGGTCCCTGTCTACAGTACCTATATTATGTTTCTTCCCTGGTGGATACATATTTGATGAGAGCGAGCATCACGCACGGCATGTTAGTAATGGTAGATGATATACCTGGTTGGTTTGATTTGGGTGTTTTCAGGAAGGATACCACGAGCCCATCTAATATAGTTGGCCTTGATTATGAAGCAAGCAAGCAAGCAAGCAAAAAGTCTTAGTTCCTAACTAACTAATGAATGGCGTTGAGTGATTTAGGGATAAGCACGGTTGTAATTCAAGCCCGTAAGCTGACGACGTCAACAACGTGCGGTGCATGGGCACCACATGGCTTTGACAGGGATGATCAGCACCTTGTCAGGGGGTTCCCGAAGTTGTCAGCAGGGGTAATGTCGCTCAATGACATCGCAGTATACAGTTCGTATGGTCATGGTGTTTATGAAAGTGCATTGGCTCTACATAAGTTGAGTATGACCTCCATGAGTCAGTCAAGAAACGGGAACTTTTGATAGTTTGAGCCTTACTATGCAGCATCATTTGTTCCACTCGGGTTTATTTATTCCCCGGATGGCCTCGGATGATCCCCTGGGCGCGGAGCCGGGGGGATTATAATTTGCGAGGCGGAAGAGTGGTCTAAACTCCGCTAGCAATGCCCTACGGATGGAGTTATGAAAGACAGGGGATAACTAACTATGTGAAGAGCAGAGGTAGAAGAGTTGAGAGAAGTGAGGTATTTGGTGTTGATCATTATTTGGATATTTAAGATTTAATAGTTTGAGTTGAATACGGCAAGCTATCCTCCATTGAAACAAGACAATATCAGCTAGATTAGATAGCTATTTTACGCTTAGGACTTAATTACTTGTTTGTGCCGCATTCGCATATCTCGTGTCTCGTCATGGATTCTGCTGCATTACTACCTGACATGTCAATACCCGTACACAAATTGGCAATGTTAACACCGCCAAGTTTTATTAACCCCGTAAACCATTAAATTCAAATACTACAAGAATACGACCTTTCCAGGCTCCCCTTGTGCTAATCTCGGCACCGTTGATTCTTTGTAGCTTCCATTACCATTCCATAGGTTGCTGATCACTGAGTAGAATGGATTCGCCTAGACTCCAAATGTCATAGCTTGTTCATCCATCACATCTCCCCATTTTACTTAACCTTTCGTCTACCTCATTCACACCCTACGCCTCCTCTTCCCCTTCTTCTTCTTTTCTCTTCTCTCTCTTCAATTCCTTCTTTTGACTGGATGGACGGCAAATATTCATCACCCTTCTCCCCTTGTCCACCATCCCTACCCTGGTGTAACTTTGCTAAAATTCCGAACTCTCCGGCTTGGGATATTTTTCCCACATGCCGCGCACTTCTTTGACGATCCGTCAACTGAGTTATCATTTTGGATCAACGACAAATACGAAGGCTTCTGCTTTGAAGTTTGCACACTCAACTCTTTCTACACCATCACCCTCCATCATGGCTCCAGTCGCAGATGTAGCTTCAGATCAGCTGAAGCCTCCGGAACTCGTTTCCCGAAACGCGCCTGGCTCTTCCAGAGGTTCTATCGCCTCTAGTACCTCTGTCTCTAAGATTCCAGGTCGATCTGCTCTTCCAGATGAGGCCGTTTCGAATCCTCATCACCTCCTCAAGCGTGGCTCTCTTGTGGGCTTCAAGAATCCGTATCCTTCACATGCTTTTACTCCCACCTTTTTCACCATGGTACGAAAGATCTGGTGGTATGTAAATACTTTGATTGGCTAAGCGCATAATTGTATCGTCCAGAAACTGACTATTCCAGGCCTTCTTTGACCGGCGAATTGAAGAAACCGAACTTGGCTCCTCCAAATGTGCCAGTAGTTAAGCCGCAATGGAATACCGAGCGCGAGACTACCGATAAGATCCGCGCAACATGGCTAGGCCATGCTTGCTACTATGTCGAATTTCCTTCTGGTTTGCGCGTTCTCTTTGATCCTGTTTTCGAAGACCGATGTGCTCCGTTAAGTTTTGCGGGGCCGAAACGATACACCCCCAAACCATGCGATATCAAGGACATCCCTATTGTCGACGCTGTTTGTATCAGCCATTCCCATTATGATCACCTTTCACACTCTTCCATCCTGGAGGTTCAGAAATGTCATCCAGACGCACAATTCTTTGTCGGTCTAGGTTTGGAGACATGGTTCCGCAAAGCAGGGATTAACCATGTTACTGAGCTCGATTGGTGGGAGGATGCCGACCTCACAGTATCAGTGAGAGACGGCGATAGTTCACGGGACGTCAGCGCTAGAATCATGGCTTTACCCTGCCAGCACGGCTCAGCGCGAACCCCTTGGGACCGTGATACAACCCTTTGGTGTTCTTGGGGTGTTCGATCTGGTGACAAATCAGTCTGGTTCGGAGGTGATACTGGTTACAGATCTGTCCCAGATCTTCCCGCAGGGACTGATGATTATAGTTCTGAGTTCGATCATCTCCCAAGGAACCCTCAGTTCAAGCAAATAGGCGAGCTCCGGGGACCCTTTGATCTCGGTCTGATCCCTATCGGTGCCTATTACCCTCGTGTGGCGTTTTCACCAGTGCATGCGGACCCGAATGATGCCGTTGAGATCTTCCGCGATACTCAGTGCAAGCGGGCGATGGGTATACATTGGGGCACTTGGGCGCTCACTGCGGAGGAAGTTCTGGAACCACCCAAGTTGCTCAAGCAGGCATTGCGTAAGAGAGGTCTTCCCGAAGTTGGTACATTTGATGTTTGCGATATTGGCGAAGCTCGAGAATTTTAGCCGAGTCTGAAAGGAAGAGGTGGGAGTTTGTGGATGAAAATACCCTTATTTGTTTTGAGGTTTAGCAGATACGTTAACATCTGGCTTGATTAAAAGTTCATCATGTTTTATTCCTTCTTGCATACTACTTTCTTTCCACTCAAACCGAGACTCTAATAGAAGTATACAAGCTTCCATCTTATTCGAAGTCAAAAAGCTATCAATAAGATGATGTCACAGTAGGACCCTGATCGACAATGGTCTTGTCAGGTAGCATCCAATCAGGGCTTAGCTCTGACAACGAGAAACTGTCAGCCCAAACTATCTAACTCATCCAGTTGTTTCAACGGGCCAAAACGGAGCTCAACCAAGAGTCTAGAACTTTTCTTCTTATTCTTTCTTGTATTTGAGTGGTTGTTTTTTCTTGCTGTTCCCACGATAGCTTGAGCCACAGGTGACGTACCTCACTTGCCACACCTTCGCCACATCGAGTATAAGAGACTGTTCATCACTCATACACAACACAACAACTTACAAGTTTTAACACGCTCTTCATAAAATAGGAATTTTTTTGTTTCTGATTCAAGGACTGCCTATATTGCACAGCACATAAATAGCCTCAAGGCTCACAATCAATCACCATGGGTCTCCCCGCTTTCTCAGAGCCAACAAACACCACCACTTCATCCACTCAAACCCCGCAACAAGAACAGAACAACAGCAGCGTTGCTACCGGTGCTGGCGCAAACACTGGCGCCGGCGTGACAAGACCCAAGACTGAAGAAGAGAAGGAGGCTGATCGATTATATGAGGAGGCCATGGAGGAGGAGTACGCCAAGCGTGATGGGGGTTCCTAGACGGGCAGCGACAATATGGTAGCTATGGGTTCTTATGAACCAAGCACCAGATGGATTGATGACCAACAAGTTTTTATGAAAAGGAATTCTCAACTCTAAGCTAATTAAAAAATAAATACAATTTTAATACGTCTGCAGAATGCTATTCAGTGTGCGATGTCATATTATGAGAGGAAATTCCCTGGATCATATGAGAGCACTAACGTCACAAGACATGATATTCTCAAGAGAAGATTGGAGGGCTTCAGATTCATTTCAATTTCTTCTGATATTGATTCTGGTCTATGCGGAAAGCAGACGCTATCTAGGTTACAGGATGTGATCTTCTCGACGTGCTACATATGATCTAACCTTCTAGGAACAAGGCAAATCGCCCATTTCTTTAAGACATCTTACTGTGAGATTCTTCATCATCTGTGTCTCTATAGGCGGTGGAGCTCAAGTGCCAGTGGTGTCTCGAGTGTAGTGGTCTTCCAGTGCTCATACCATGACTGTAATAATATAACGCCAAGCCCTTTCTTAAAGTCAAATGCGCTTATTGGGCTAGGGAAAATTCCCATACCGTACTTGGAGAATACTCGTTGACTTGACAAGCTGTCGTGGAGGTCGAAAACGTCAGAGTTCGGATTAGGCCACCTGTACTGAAGCCCCTGGGCATGGCTTGTGCGACTCGACTGGCTATCTTGGGGGCACAAGACAACCTGCAGATGGCCGTTTCATCCATTGCTAACTCTTTCCGGCAATGGCAACAGATCGCGACTCCGTGACCTTGTGCAAAAGCATCTTGGTGTAGAAACATGTTACCTTCACCCAAACCAGGTAGGCACCTGGATTGCAGAGAACTGATCTGAAATTAAGCCATTCAGTCATTCTCCCGTAATCTTGCCAAAGCAGCGGCAATACCCCCACCAAGTTGTTCGTCTTTATCTGCTTGGCTCGCCCGGCTGGCCTCTTCTGTCTGGGCAGTCTGCTTAGACGCCTCAATAGCAGCAGCGAGCATAGCCTCTTCGTCATCCTCATCATCCGTATTATCCATGAATTGAAACTGCTTCGATGCCGGCTCATTTGTCTTTTCAGTGGAAGCTGTTTCTCTAGCAGGAGATTGTCGCGACGATGACCCAGCAGTTGGCATATCTCGTAGCGGAACACGTGAAAGAGGCAAGGCCTGGTCAAGTCTTGCTGTACGTTCCGAAGTCTTTGCGCCTCTCTTAGCAGCCTTTTTGACTCGGAACGGCTCCTCGACTGCAGCTTGCCACTTTTTTACTTTAACGCCTCCCCAGCCATTGAGCATACTGAGTTGCTCGGCCTCAGCATTGATGGCATTCTTCAAGCTGCCGAAATTGCTCACTACCGCAACCGCATCTGACTTATTCAAGCTTCTAGGAACTGTGACAAACTCAACTAGCTTTTCACCATAGCTTGAGGGTTGTTGGCCACGAATAGCACCAAATGTAGCATTCTCGTAGCTCTTGTATAATTCGAGGTAGCGAGCAGCTTCGGCGGCGGACCAGCAGAGGATGAGGGTTACATTGTTGACGAGCGATGTTTTGGAGAGCTCTTTTAGGGAAGCCTCATGGTTCGGGATGTCGACCATCGTAAGAAGGATGCGAAGGTTGTATTTGCCCTGGAGGTTGCGAATTCGTGTGTAGATATACTCGGGATGCAGACGATGGTACTTGAGACTACAAAGGGTCAATATTGAGAATCACGAAGGAAGTTTGGTTTAAGAATACCTCAGAAATAGAGCACAAGTTCCCAAACCCATGACATAGTCGGCTGGAATATCACTATACTCCCATGGCATAGATCGAATACTCGTAATAACAGGATTTCCTCGCTGTCGCGGAGATACTAAGATGGTCGAACCAGATTGCTTCTGTGGTAGAGCTTGAGGCGTTGGCTGTACTACTTTTCCTGCGCTAGAGCTGGAGGCAGAAGGGGGTGCTTTGTCGAGATATTGCGGCGTGGGTTGTTGTATCTTTGCAGGCGTGGGCTGTTGAATTGGTCGTGCGACAGGCGTTGGATCAGCAGCGGCCATCGCAGCCAAGAGCTCATCATCGGCGCCATAATCGTCGTCCATTTTATTTAAAGTCACCAATCAGCGCAATGGAATTGATTAAGAGTGTTGGCGATAACTCGTTATGCGCTGGCTGAGTTGGATGACGATGGTAGATTCACGCGACGCATTGAGGTGAGGTTAAAGCTTGGGTGGGTCACTCTTACAACGTCAATATAATATCTACATTCTGCAATAGACACTCACTCTTTCATCCTTCATCCTTCATTATTCAGATGAAGATATGTTTAATCTCTTTTTCATACTATCTACTTTAATGACATAAAGGCTTAATTGTTTCAGTAAGCTTCAATTTCATCATCATCCCTCTATTCAGTAAATAAGAGTATTATCTACGTCATTCATTAACAACGGCTCGACATCAAACAAGTCAGCAAAGTTTAAGTTAGCGAAACATAGACCGGTCAATGTCGTACATATCCTGAAACCTATCTAGTTAATTAGCCTCGTACTATCTTCGAAGCTATTCATCATGTTCCTTGAACCAGTATCAAAGCGCAACAAAGCGTCCAGCGTCCACGTACATCGAGATGATCATTTGCTTCTTTCAACTGAGCTGAACTTGCCACAGCCAACTCAAATGTAACCCAAACGTCCGAACTAGCCAGATCATCATGAATTCTATTTTTATGATTCGGCTGCTTGTTCCTGTTGTTAGCTCCTTGATAATATACAACTGCTGAACGTGGCAGTGCTGACAATCAGTCTTCATCGGAACTCATCTCACGGGTAATGATAAGCATCAAACTGTTTGATCAACGTAAATTCAATGCAGTTACTAAACAAATCCCTCCAGGTATCTTCCCTCCCATCCCGTCCTGTCCTGTCCTATCCAATCCAATCCAATGCGATCCGCAGCTATACCCATCCAGCTGCTTTTTATCCACCCGTGCCAGTTTGTCCCTCTGGCCGCGCCCAAAACGCCCGTCCTGTGCTATCCTGTTCAATAATAATCGTTATCGCGTGCACATGCATGTCCTCGTGTACATTTCATGTCTTAAACTAATCCAAATCTTCCTCTAACCCTGCATATTCTGTGGGGCTAGGCAGTGTGCTCTCGGTCAGAGAGGAATGAATCGAGTAAAGGGAGGCCAACCAGCAGTCAAACATGGTCGCAACTTTTTGCGCTTCGGCATTGGACGACTCTTGCCGAGTCAGTTGATCACGGAGTCTCTCATATGCCTCAATCATAACCCAGATCTGCAGAGCTGCAGTGTCTTGTCCGTTGCGCTGTGGTCGTCCTGATACAGCTGAAGATAATTCGCTCGTGAGGAGATCGAGCGCTATTTGAAGGCTGATGTTTTCTTGGAATGAGTGCCCTGATGATGAAGGTGGTCGGAATTCGTCTGTCCAAGAGCCTCGTGGAGTTCCGGGTGTTTGATCGGGAGATGGTGGTGGTGAAAATGAGTATGGTTTAAAGTAAATAGTGTCTCCTTCGACGGCTGCCACGTTTGTGTCGTGAGTGGCTGCAGATCTGAGTCTGGGTCTCAGCTGACGGGGCACTGCCGTCATAGATGAGTATGTCTTTGTAGTTCGCAAGCTGCTGTGTCTTTTAACTCCAGGAGGAGTTATATGTAGAGGAGTATCGTCAAATGAGTATTGCGATGCTCGTGAGGGTAATTCTGAATCCAATGCCGGGGGACCTTCTCTTGACTCGAGAATGGCATTGTATTGATCAGCGATAAGTTCGACGCTTGATGTCTTCTCTGGCATATCCCTCGCCTTGCGCGCAAGTGCATGTTGCTCTAATTGTCCGATCCGAAAGACTGGTGTCTTAGCCTGGCGTCGCATGATAGATGAAGTCGAGGTGGTGGAAGCAGTCGAAGGGAGAGATGAGCTATCCAATGATGGTCGCGCATAGTGATCTTGGATAGTCAAATGGTGAAATTCGGGAATTTGGCGCTGAGAAGAATGTCTTCGTGGTGGAGGGTTGAAGAAAGCCCTTGGTTCAGGTTCAGGCTCGGGTTCATGTTTCGGTTGAGATGGTGAATTAAATCCTGGTAGGAATTGCTCCTCCTCTGAAAATGAGGGCACAAAAACAGTCTTTGGTCGAAGATAATGATCCCATTTTGAATCGCTCAAATCTGGAGCACCATTCTGAATTTGACGTTGCGACGGTGAAGATAGTGTACTCTGAGGGCTCAAGCTAGACATCGTCGAATCATAAGAACCACGCTTGGCTTTGTTGAGGCTTTTGAGTTTCGGGTCGGGTTTCTGAAGTTTGCGCCTTGGAGGCTTCAAACTATGACTTCGTGCTAGATTGTTCTCCATGATGGTGATACGTAATACTGGTGGTTGGTGGAAATCGGTGGTCTCGAGAGCCGCAGTTTCAGGATGTAGCATTAAATGCACGGTGAAAGGATAAGCGTGGATCGTCGTCAAGGGCGCGTAGGTGAGAATTTGTAGTAGATAGTCTCAAGTAGGTTGATAATGGTCACGTTGGTAGGTGAATTTTACGGATATAGCAGCCATGGAAGACGGACATGGGTGATGTATGTGTATGACGGAAGGGAGATACAGAGGTAGAGACTAGAGAGGGAGAAAAAAAAGCAAAAAAATGCGAATGTGTATGTGCAGGACACCTGAATTAAGTCGTAATTGTGTACGTAGGTAAAGTAGTAAAGCCGAGGACGGGAGAGTCAAGGCCTTACCGCTTCCCTGGCCTAAGTGGCTTCCAAGCTGCAGGTTAGATTGCAAGTCCAATCATGAGGGCCACGAGGTGGATGAGATACCCACGTCATGGGTCGAGCGGAGAGGGCATCTGCTGCTAGAAAGAGAGAGAGACAAGGGAGAAAGGGTTGGGGATGGGGATAGACAGGGATTATCAAAAACTGGGATTCTGCACCACAACCTGC
The DNA here is from genome assembly GCA_012977745.1 of Fusarium anguioides. Taxonomy (NCBI): domain Eukaryota; kingdom Fungi; phylum Ascomycota; class Sordariomycetes; order Hypocreales; family Nectriaceae; genus Fusarium; species Fusarium anguioides. The sequence continues at coordinate 13,671 of JAALXK010000236.1, read as the reverse complement.
AACCTGCAACTTTTTTGGCAACGAACAGGAACAGAACAAGACGAGAAAGACCAGGGCTGAAATGACAGGCCCAGAATATGTACAGTTGCAGCTGTTAGTTACCTTAGTCTTACTGTAGCCGAGACGAGGGTGTATTATGTCTGATAGAGGAAACTGATCTACGTTGTTGAACTTGATCATGGTCTTTTCTTGCAGAAACAAGATTTAGCATTTGTTCAATAGCGAATACTATGAGTCTTCCAGAACCTGACGAGAAAACAGACATACCTCGGACCACCGCGCCTCTACAGCGGTGAAGCCCACATACCAGCCTACATATGGACGGCAACCATCCTATCACCCGACCCGAGACGCCTTACAGATGCCGCTCACAACACCTTCACACTAGGTTACTTCCTAGTGTTAAACGGTTGTCCACCCGTATGGCCCTGTCGCGTCGCGTGGATGGGATCTAGTTTGGCTTAGCTGATGTCATGTCATGTGTGCGATAATCGATCAACTCAGGGTCTCTTCGGAGGCCTGAGCTCATATTTTAGTTCACAAAGTTAATTAGTTGAGGGGTAAAATGCGCCTGCGACCGACGTGTCTTTGACTCATGGGCTGTTGGCAGTGAAGCCATTCCATCATTGTTTACAGTAAAAAAGTTCATGTGCGCGAGTTTATGTGGTAACCAAATAACGTATGAGATGAGGTAACAGGACAGGACAGGCTGCCTTTTGTCACAGTCACACACACATCTATAACCGAATAATAATAATATTGGTTTGTGCGCATGAAATATTTCTCTGCGGTCTTGAAATTTCCTAAGCGTCATTGACTAAGAGACATCTTAAGAAGTAGAAATAAGACCGTCGGCAGTTCCTTTTTGTTGAAACTTTGATTGTCTTTCTAAGACAAAACAGAAGGAAATCTTTCTTCAAAGAGATACAGTGTTTGCGGCGCTCGGAGACAGTAACGGATACTGTATATGTAGGCATGTGAGTGGTGAGTAGTGAGGTGGCTGGGAAAATCACTCTATACGACTGAATGACGGTCAAGCATAGCTACCTAATGGAAATCATCCGTTTAACTTCTGACAGACTGAGACAAGATATCTTAAGCTTAACAGACGTTAGAAGTTTCAATTCAATAAATCAACAACTTTGTACTGCCTTTCATTGTTTCTATCATCTCATTCGTTAGTGAGGGGTTCGGGATCGAATCGCGGGGACATCGTGGGGTCGAACTCAACATCGGGCAATAATTTTAATTGATTCTTCACTAGGTCGGCACTGACCTTACGATGCCCACAACAACCTTGAATCGAATGAGGTTTACATGTAGAGACCTTTCTCTGAACCCCGTTATCGGATAGATCATTCAATTCTCCATTATTACTTACTCCTCAATCCTCTTCTTGCGGGGGCAATACCGAGAATATTCAGTTTATATCGACTGGGTCAGTAATTGCTGCGCGGGGGCGGGTCGCGGGGGGTTAAGTTAACTCTTAGACAATCATTCATGAATACTTGGCACAACACCAAACAGACAGCCTAGAAGAAGTTCACAAAGATATCGTCTTAACAGACTTCCCCCAAATCCACCCCCAACCTAAGGATATTTTAGATCGGCAACAGCATGCCGGTGGGCTTCTTCTCATGATATAGATTCATGTCTATGGGGGTTTTCAATGAGCGGATCCCTTTTATCCATCAATCAGAGACAAAAGAATTGGTCGTCATGGCATCTCGACTCGTCTTTACCCCACATCGTGAGGTCTCATGAGAACGAGTCTGGGAGGAGAAAAAAGGGAGCCGAAGACAGAGGGAGAGAAGGTATAAAGCATGACATGCCCAGCTGAGTCTCAATTTAGCCTCAATTTAATTTACTGTATTCTTCACGACTTCTTCTTTCTCTTTTTTTTGTTTTTTTGTCGTGATTCTATCATCATAACTTCTCAACTCACTCGAATTGCTTCCCCCTCCCCCGCGTTCGGAATTCACCCCACCTCAAAAGTGTCCTTGATGCTTCACTGAGCTCTCCTCTCATCGACATCTCCAATACAATTACGAATATACAATTAAACCGCAAATATGGGTGAAATCACAATTACCGGCTGGAAGACTCGCGATGTTCGCTTTCCTACTTCTCTCGACGGAACTGGCTCCGATGCCATGAACGCTGCTGGCAACTACTCTTCCGCCTACTGCATCCTCGAGACCGACTCTGAATATACCGGCCATGGAATGGTTAGTCACTCAATCTCGTCATACCACATTTCAATTGTATCTAACTTTGCTTATAGACCTTCACCATCGGTCGTGGAAACGATATCGTCTGCGCTGCCATCAACCACGTCGCCGAGCGTCTCAAGGGCAGGACCCTCTCCTCCCTCGTCGCAAACTGGGGTCAGACATGGCGACATCTCGTCAACGATAGTCAGCTACGCTGGATTGGCCCCGAGAAGGGTGTCATCCACCTCGCCCTCGGTGCTGTCGTCAACGCTGTCTGGGATTTGTGGGCCAAGACCCTCAACAAGCCTGTCTGGCGCATTGTTGCCGACATGAGCCCCGAGGAGTTCGTCAACTGCATTGACTTCCGTTATATCACCGATGCCATCACCCCTGAGGAGGCCATCGCTATGCTCAAGGAGCAAGAGCCCTCCAAGGCTAAGCGTCTCGAAGAGGCTCTTAACAACCGTGCTGTGCCCGCTTACACAACAAGTGCTGGCTGGCTAGGTTATGGAGAGGATAAGATGAAGGCTCTTCTTCAGGAGACTCTCAATGCCGGATACAGACACTTCAAGGTCAAGGTCGGTGGTGATATTGAGCGCGACCGCAAGCGTCTGAGTATTGCTCGTGAGGTTATTGGCTACGACAAGGGCAATGTCCTCATGACAGATGCTAACCAAGTCTGGTCCGTTCCTGAGGCCATTGAGTACATGAAGCAGTTGGCCGACTTCAAGCCTTGGTTCATCGAGGAGCCCACATCTCCCGATGATGTCCTCGGTCACAAGGCTGTTCGCGACGCCCTGAAGCCCTATGGTATTGGTGTTGCTACTGGCGAGATGTGCCAGAACCGAGTTATTTTCAAGCAGCTTCTCCAGACTGGTGCCATTGATGTGTGTCAAATCGACGCCTGCCGCATGGGTGGTGTCAACGAGGTCCTCGCAGTCCTCCTCATGGCTAAGAAGTTCGGCGTGCCCATTGTTCCTCACTCTGGTGGTGTTGGTCTTCCCGAATACACGCAGCACCTAAGCACCATCGACTACGTTGTCGTGTCTGGCAAACTGTCTGTTCTTGAGTACGTGGACCACCTTCACGAGCACTTCTTCCACCCTTCTGTCATCAAGGACGGATACTACACCACCCCTGTGGAGCCTGGTTACAGTGTCGAGATGAAGCCTGAGAGCATGGACCAATATAGCTACCCTGGCGAGAAGGGTGTGAGTTGGTGGACTTCTGATGAGGCTAAGGTTATTCTCGATGGTGAAAAGATTTAATGGGTGGTTAAAAGTATTGGATAAAAAGATATGTTATTATGTAGCTAGAATGTGATGAATTTATGAGACTTCTAAACAAATGGTCCTTCATGAGATGTGAACTTGATGCCAAACAGTTATAGAGTTAACTGTTGGTCTATGAATTGGATTATATCTGATAGTTCTTCAGGACAGTACCAATGTGCCAAGTCTGGATAGGTCATTAACTCAACGTTGACTCCTATACGTTCCAAGAACTCAGTCGCCCGCTGTCCATGGCAGTACTCGACATCTTTGTCTTTCTTGCCATGTCCCAATAGCACTGGAGTTTGTAGGAAAGGAAAGGAGGTCATCGGCGGTGCAGGGTCAAGTTCTGCTTCTTCACGGAGCTCGTCGATAGCCTTTTGCAGAGGAGTTCTGGTATCCTCCTCATCGTCCCTTTCAAAGAATCCATCATCAGATATGTCTTCATCTGCATCTTCGACCATCAGGCTCTCAGCCAAGGGCATGAATCCACTCATGATAACCACTGCACCTATGCTTGGACCCTCCCAGAGCAACCAACTCACCAACGCCATTGCACCACCTTGACTAAACCCAATCAACACAACCTTCCTAGCATCGCCCCCAAGTCTTTCAATCTCGTCTTTTAATATCCCGTGGATATGTTCAGCACTGGGTCGCATGTTTCCCCTTGCTTCGGGCTCCCAATCGCCTGTGCCTTCATACCACTGATGGATAAGAGAGCGGCGATACTTGGTTGCTCGAGCGAGAGGTGCAGTTGGAAAGACGAAGTGAGCATGTGGAAGTGATTGACGAAATGATACGGATGGATCAGAAGAGGGAGATGCGAGAAGAGGAGCGTGGAATTTCTCAGCATTGAAGCCACGGCCGTGAAGAACAATGATGGTAAGTTTGTGAGGTGAGGAAAGAGGAGGTATGGTTAGCAGAGGAGGAAATTCGCCTGGTTTAAAGCAAGGCGTGTCTGGTGCATTGTCTCTTGCTACCATTTTTATTATTATTAAGTATGTGATCAGTTGATGTTAGATGATGTATAAGTTGAGGTTGAATCGTCAGGCCTTGAGAACTGCCAAGCTTTGCGTGACGAACAAGTTCTTTGGCTAAGACCCAACGCCTTCAGTCAAGATGGATTAACTCTAACAAACTTAGGTAACGGATTGATGATATCGAAATATCGTTGCAATTGATCTTTGGTGTTTTGGCGTTAACAGAGGTGAATTGTGCTGAGCTCAGTGTTGTGCCTCTGTTATTAATAGCGAACGTGTCACTATATTTCCAGCCCCACGTAATCCAACCCCTACACTCAACCTCACATCACCAACTACACACGCTCATTGACCTCAAAATGAGTCTCCTCGACTATGAATCCCACCCAATATACTCTCTAACAGCCTCATTCGCCGCCTGGAAAGGTCTTCTTCTTTCCATTGCTCTCGGCGCGTCTGTAGGCCCAGACTATGACACATCGACATCTCTCTTCTTTGACGTCGTCCATGGCGCAAACACGCCGGTTCCTGCTCTCGCTACTCGTCTGACAAGATGGGACGGGCTGTATTTTATGCATGATGCGGTGAAGGGCAAAGTTTATGAGCAGGAGTGGGCGTTTGGTATTGGTCTTCCAGCAGCTGTGCGTGGTATTGGTGGTTTACTTGGGTTTCAGGGCTGGGAGGCCATTATTGCTATTGCCATCTCCCACGTTTCTCACCTTATCGCCGTTTTGGCGCTGTATCAACTCACTATTGTGTTGTGTAATGATCGAAAGCTTGCGTATTTGGCTTCGATTGTGCATATTCTTTCACCAGCTGGGCTGTTCCTTTCAGCACCTTATGCAGAGAGCACATTCTCATGCTTGTCCTTTGTGGGCAACCTTCTCTTCGCTATGAGTCTAAAAGCAGGTCCTGATTCATTGAAGCGAAATGTCTCTGTAGTCGGAGCAGGATTAGCATATGGAGTTTCTTGCACGTTTCGAAGCAATGGACTCTTTGGTGGTGTACTATTTGCCGTGGAAGCCGTCAAAGGCCTCTTAGCGCTTCTCGATGAGTTTACTTTTCCCAAAGTATTTCGACTCGTTTCTCCCGTTATTGGCGGGATTTTGGTTGCTGTTGGATTCGTTGCACCGCAAGTATTGGCTTGGATGAGATATTGCAATGCCCCAGAGGCTGGAGAACAACGCGAGTGGTGTGGACGCCCTCTTCCCAGCATCTACACATTCGTTCAGGAAGAATACTGGTATGTTCAATCCATCTCTGAGTCTATATCAGCAGTGACTAACACGGACAGGGACGTTGGCTTCCTCAAATACTGGACACCCAACCAAATCCCCCTCTTCCTCCTCGCAGCTCCCATGCTCACAATCCTCATCAAGTCGGGAACAGAACTTGTTCGTGACCCTTCCCGAGGTTTTCGAGCCATGACTGCAGGTACAGATGAACAATGCAGACTACTCGTACGAACTCTGGCCGCCGTGCAAACACTGCTTGCTGTGCTGGCGATCACAAACTACCACGTCCAAATCATCAGTCGTCTATCATCAGGATATCCTGTCTGGTACTGGTGGGTAGCTTCTTGTCTCATGGATAAGCAGAGATCGAGTTTGGGATACGGTGTAGTTGTGTTTATTACCATGTATGCGATGATCCAAGGTGTTCTTTTTGCATCCTTCTTGCCGCCTGCTTGAGTTGAGTTGTGTAGATAGAGAGTTTATCTGGTATTGAGTTGGGGTTTTTCCTTTTATACTCTGATTCGTTCGCAAACAAAATGTACGCAGGTATTTGGAAAGTTGAAACGAGGCAGAAATGAGCGGGTTTTGCATTCTACACTTTTTTTCATTGTTACAAAGGACACAGGTTACCAAAACGCGCTCACTTTCTGTGATATATCATTTCTTGTGAATTTATTCACGCTTGATTAACCTTTTATTGCTCTATATAAAGCAACCCTGATCCGGCCTGGTCCCCTTCTTTCCTTATCTTTTTACCCATCTTCTATCACTGCTGTCAAGCACCACTTGCACCAACCTGCACTGCACTGCTCCGCTCCGCACCGCACCAACTTCTATCAATATCACTCGTACTGCCAAGCATTTTCAACATGGATACAACAGACTTTGAGAATGAGGAGAAGATGTCTCTCAATGAACTCTCCAGATATAACGAAGAAGCCTCTGATCGACTCGCGGCTAATCTTAAGGTGCTTAAGGGAGATGTCCAGAGGTACATCGACTGGGAGACTTACAACCTCAACAGAAATATCAACGATACTGCTGAATCTGCCTCTTCCCCTGTCTCAACGTCCCCTTCCAACTCCATGCCCAACAAGCCCAGTACCAGCAACACATCTTCCCTCTGCCTCCCCTACGTGGGTGACAACCGCAAACGTCAGCCAGTCGTGTTCGGGTTTGAGGATCTCAAGGACCTTGCCCAGAGGAACAAGGACGCTATCGACAGTGGCATGAAGGTCGACCTCAGTGCTCCTCCTGCTACGTACCGAACCACCAACGTCAGTATCACCGAGTTCCTTGAGGGTTTTCCTTGCGAACTCATCACATACGTGGACGACGACGTCAGTCCAGTCTTTATCTCGCTCGATAAGGTCAAGCAGCGCATCAAGAGGTTTAACAATGCCATTGCTGGTCTGGACACTTCCTCCGAGTGATAAACCCCAATCCGGCCAGCTTGTCCTCGGGCCAGTCAAGCATCTGCAACATCTCAGCAATCAGGATTCAAATTAGAATCAGAAGTTAGAGAGGAGGAACCAGCCGTTCTTCGAAGCAGATGACAGATCACAACTTGGAACAAACAGGAGGATTTTATCTCTACGACTTCTCAACATACTCCCATAGCCATCATCGGTAACAGGTACGGAGTTATAAAGGTTGTTACAGGGCAATATGGTTGAACGAGGAAAACTGTTCAGAACAAGAAGGGCCGTCTCTTTAAAGGCGCCACGGGATGCAAATAATGATACCCATCGGATCGGAATGGAGTAAACAGGACATGGGCGTTTGGATCGATCGATACTTTTAGTAGGACCAAAGAATAAAAATCATAAAACGCTTGTATTACTTGTTGTATAAGGAAAGCAGCTAATATAAACGCTGGAGAGCCCGTGACCATCTACATCAAACCCAGTAAAGACAACGCCCCCAACACCCAGAAAAGAATGCACCGTATTTGTTATGTCACTTCACCAACCCGCTGGTTCTATCCAATAACTCGGCGAGATCTAAGGACACTCAGAGATCCTTGAACTTCGTCACTGTTCCCCGCTCATAGAAACTCATGTTCTGTTCCCCAAAGTTGGCCAAACGCTCGGTGCCAAGTCTAAAACTCTGGACTGGTCCCAAAAACGGCTTTGTAAGTCCAGTCGAAAAGGCTCTGTGCGAGTCGCGCCTGGAAAGAGGTAGGTTCATCCTCTTCCCCTTGTCCACTGCCTTCGTTCTCCTCCGGTTCTTCTTCAATTCGCATTGTGTCTCTGAGCTGGCGGCCTCGACGTTCAGGTGTTGTTGAGGACCCCGAGGTCTTCGATGGTCCTTCGTTACTCTCTTCTTCGGGTTCCCTGAGTCGGCTACGTCCACGTTTAGGAGATGATCCGGATCCGGAAGTTCCAGATAGTTCTCTGTTACTCTCTTCTTCGGATTCTCTGAGCCGGCTGCGTCCACGTTCAGGAGGTGATCCGGATCCTGAGGTCCTCCATGGTCCTCCATTACTCTCTTGATTGTCTTCACCTTCTTCGTCGCCTTCGACTTCTTCTTCTCGAACAGTTGGTAGTCTGGACTTTTTGGCGTTGTGGTGGGAGGACCTTCTCCCACCTCGAGAAGCTCTGGGTCGCATGAAGAGGCGCTCGTACTAAATCTCATCCTCTGAGTCACTGTTGTCGTTGATCCTAATAGCTCGCCATCTCCTGTCGGTCAAGTCTTGGGCAGCGGTCCCCTCACTCTCTGGATCAACATAGCCCTGACCTCCAGCAATACTGAGTGCAACTGGCAAGAAAACTAATGCATGGAGGGCGGCGAAGACGACAAGGGACAGCCAAACTCGGAAGTAGTAAATCTCGAAGATCTTTGATCGGGTAAAGGCGAGGACAGAGACGCCTAGAAGTTTGGTGATGGTGATGCCAGAAAAGACAGACCCACCGACGTTAACAAGAGCAGTCCAAGCTCGAGCATCACGGCCGCGGAAAGCATTGCTATTGCCCTCCATCACTGTGCGTGAGGGATACATGAACGCGCGTGCAATATGAGCACAAAACTCGACAGAGATACCGACGCAGATAATGAGGTTGACCAGGGAAACGGCGTTCAAAGACACATTGAACAAGGCCATGCTACCCATGATGTCTACAACACTCATCACAACCGTGACAGAAACCACGAGTGCCGTAAGCAACGAACCCAAAAGTACAGATGCAACAACAAAAATAATGCCGACGGCAGCACACAGTAACCCGGCTGTTAACGGCACGATACTGAGATATTGGTCAAAGAAGATGTAGAAGACACTGTACGGAAATACATCTGCGCCAGTTCGTTCTCCGATATCAGAGGCGATGCGACGAGCCGCAGAGTAGGCAGCGACGAAATCTTCCTGGCTCCTCAGGGGCGTATGCATTGTTCTGAAGTGGCTTGACTTGACCCGAGTGCCCTTATCATCAAGGACGACAGCTTGGCCATACGCAGCTTGACCAGCAAGGGGGCATTCATCGCCGGTCGGCATTGAAAGGAATTTCTTTAGATAATGAATAAACTCTTCATCTTCTGGCATGCCATGAAGTGTAGTGTTCCAAGCTGGCTTGCGATCAGCGAAGCAGGTCTGGCCGTGTTCCACACAGCACTTGTCATACACGGGGTTCAACCAAAGGAAGAAATCGTCAATCCAGCTAGCAGCGGGAGAAGAGATGTAAGAAATATCCGATCTCTGTCGCTCGAGTTCCAGCGTGTTGGTCAGTGAAAGTTGTTGACAGGTAGTGAATCTCGAGCATATCTCTTGCTGCTGTTCTCGCTTGGAAGCATCGACTTCTCGGGTCACAAAGTACACAGGAGGGCCTGTCTCCAGATAATCGTACAAGTCATTGAAGTAGGGGATCAGATAAGAACCGTCGGGGATGGCAACACGCTGATCAAGGCCGAGTTGGATCTTGGGCAAGAGTGCGATTCCACCTGTAAATAAACCAAGGAAGATCGTGACAACAGCAATTTTGACTTTCTTGCCAAGAAGGCGCGGCGCATATGTGTTTTTGATAAAGACCTGGAGCAGGCTCTCCTCGGCCATGTCTGAGCCACGGCTGGCACCCTGAGCGAAACCGTTTGCGCCATTGAGGTGGATTCTCGCCTTAGTGATTTGCCACCAGGGCCACAGTTCACAACGATGCTCTTCAACCCGCACCTGGTTAAGTGAGAGGATTGAGACGAACATGGTCATCTGCAGCAATGCATTGATGAAAACGGCGCCGGCGGCATAGGCAGCGAAGTTTCTGACAGCCGGCATGCCAACAGCAGTGCCGAGAGCAAAAGCCACGGTCTCTGTGAGGGCAGAGAAAAGGATAGAAGGTCCCATACGACCAAGGGCTCTGGCAACTCGTTCCTCGACCATCTGATCTGGGAAACTGATGTTGACTCGCTCGAGTTCATGAACGAGTAGGAAAATGTTGTCCACGCCAACAGCGAGAACAATGAAAGGAATGACCTCCATGATAATGAGTGTAGCTTTTAGGCCGACCCATGAGAAGAAACCGAGCGATGCAACAATCGACATCAGAACGATGAGAATGCCCGCAAAACCAAGCGATACCTTGGACTCAACTAGGAGCACGGCAGGATTGCGGAAGATATGCTTCAGGGGAGTGCCAAGCGCCATGCAGGCATAAACAAACATAACAAGATAGCTTATAACAATAATCTTGGCATCTGTGTTTGTCGACTTGTTTAGTTCCTGCTCCAGACTGATTTCAGTGTTGAAGGATAGACGAAGACCGCGCTCCTTGGCTTCTTGTTGAACCTCAAGCAATCGATCACGGAGAGAATTTTCCCAGTCAATAGCTCTTGCCATAGCATCAGTTCCCTCCTGGGCGTTGTTGACAACCCAAGTCACGGTGATAGCGTGGGCATCAAGCACATCGTCATCGTAACCACCAAAGATCATGTTGGGCTCGAGAGGCTGTCCAAACTCTGGTCGACACTCCACCGGGCTTTTGGCGCAGTCACGGATGTCCTTTTCCCAGCCCTTGGGGGTAAGTCCACCTTTGGCGTGCCAATAAGCTGAGACGGACTGCACAACGCAGGCATCGTTGGAAGGCTTGAAGCAAAGGTCTTTGAAGTACTTGCCATAGATAGGGCTTTCGATCTTCTTGACGCTCTCTTCGACTTCAATCCACCACTTCAGCGTATCGTAGCTCAGGACGGGTCCTGGCCCAGAGGGGTTGGTATCGTTGACAAGGAAGACCTTTTCAGCACGATAGAAGGGTCCAAAATTGCTGTCGAAATAGGCTTTCTCTTGTGCAGCAGCAGAAGACGGGCTCACCCAAAGTCGGGCAGGTTCCTTCTCGAGATCAAAGCGGAACAGGCCAGCACTAAGGACTGCAACTAAGAGCAGGCTAAGACCAATACTCCAGCCAGGGAAACGAGCGGCAATGTGACCAAGTTGGTAGAAGGCCTTGTCACATCGGTCGTTGACCCAGTATCTCTTGGTAGGGCGTTCCCGCATAGCCTCTGTGTCAACTGGGCCACCTTCATCTTCATCATCGCTATGCGAAGATTCGTGCAGCAGTCTTGTCCTCTCAACGCGGTGCTGAGAATACCTCTTGTAGGCAATATGGCCAACAACGCCAAGGATCAAGGTTACCAGGAGAACACCGTAGACAAAAATAGATGCAAATGAGAGGCAAGGCAAGAGGCCAACTTTGCAAGACTTTGAGTCCTTGACTTCGGGGAGCTCTGGGCATACTTCAGGGCAGTCGACGCAAACGCAACGATAGTTAGGATCCTCATCGTTGCATTTCTTGGGCTTCATATCCAAAGGATGGAGGTCGTGGTCGCTGTAGTCGGTGGGGAAGTTGATCTGGAAGGGAGAACCGACAAAAGGCTTCTTGTCTCCAAGGAACTTCAACATAGCGGTATAGTTCTTAGCACCACCACCAATCAAGTCCATGGCTTTGCTGTTTGCACCGCCGAACTTGACTTCCTTGCAACTGTCGTAAAAACCGGTGCCATATTTCTCGGAGATGAGCTGATCAAGCTCTGTTACCAGCTTCTTGCCATTCTTGGGAGCAGAATCGGTAACATTGATGAAAAGGGACTGATCGGGAGAGCATGTGAAAGTACAAAACATGTTGAAGAAGTTGTCTTTACACGCAGGACAAGATCCAATGATGGTGTTTGGGGTACCGAGCTCATCCTTGAGTGATTTGATCTAGAGGTCGGGTATTAGTACGGTTGATCAGTGTGCAAGGGATTTATATGCTCACTTGGTCCAGAGTACAACAGACAGGTCCAGTCCTCCATTTCTCACCGCAAAGGTCGACGAGTTCATTCCGAAGTTCCTCCTCGGGATCTTCAGCCAAACCGTTGTCGACACATGGGAGTTCTTTGCCGAAGAAGCTCTGTTTTCCGCAATGGCCGCGGAAGGCGCATCGTCCGGCTTCGTGTTTTGGCGTATACTGCTCAGCAGAACTCAGACCAGCAAGAAGCACGGCTGCAGCTCCAAGCTGAGGTACGATGCGTTGATGCATCTTGATATGATGGGCCGCACAAGGCGGAGGGTAGATATTGAATCGTAGGCCTTCTTGATCTTGATCGGTCGGTGACCAATGTGGATATCGCTCTCAAGTTGACGTACGATGAATGCGATACGATGCGACGATAAGCGTGCGATAATACTTAAGATGCTGGGAAAGCAATCATAATACTAAAGTTGCACAAGAGTTGTAAAAGATGGAAATTGAGTAACCGTGTTCTGGAGTGGATGTGAAACTTAAAAGGGCGACGCGTCGACAAAAGTAGGCGCAACCGAAACGGTTGGAGGTTGAGACTTTTGGAGGCAGGAAAGGTTGGGTTCTGTACGGTGATGTCGTAGCGCAGATACCTTAGCACCTTACTGCAGTAGGTAGCTCCCTCGGTGACGGTTACAAAGCTCGAATCCCGATGGCGGGCGCTGGGAGGTCACGAAGGACCTGCGTCATTGGTTTCTGTTGGCTAGACTTGCCTGTAATTCGTCAGTGTGATTCACTTAGTGGTTCTCGCTGTCAAAGAGGCCGGGGTAAAAGGCCGGGGTTGAGCTTAGCATCGCGTGAGCATCCAGTCATGAATCATTCAAGCTTTGATTACCCTAGAGAAAGCAGCATGAACTCAATGCTTTTTAACTATCAGCATAATGGTATTCTCTAACTATTGGCCAGCAAGGGCACGTCTCATATATATTTGATCGAGATATCACGGCACACCAGAAATCTGATCGTATAACAACCAGAAAGTCGTATTCGCACTCGCAGCTGATACACTCAACCAAGACATGAAGCAGTATGGTTACTACCTTACCGTGATCAGCATAAATCCTAACACTTCCTTCGTTATAACTTTAACTGTATTATTTATCCCCATAAGAAATAGCTAACATATTGCTCAGTAACTAATCATGCTAGCTATCTGCGTGTCTTACGTTAAATATTAAAAGTTTCGCTCTAAGCCCAAGAAAGTACAACATTAAACACAAGCACCCATGATTAGACCAGGCCTATCCCAAAGCTACCAGGTTATTCCATGACGATAAAACTAAAATATAAGAAAAACAAAAAAGTATTATTCTGGTTCAATATTGAAAAACGCAAGACACTAAACTACAATGCCCAAGTAACCGCCCAGACCTCCCCGATTTTCTACAAAAGTATACCTTGGGCCCGCATAAAACTTAATAATCTGACTCAAAATTCACATCCAAAACCATGAATACATTTAATGAATTTAAATATACAATTAATTACACGCAAGAAGAGTATCTTCATTCAATAGTATCTTCATTCACAACTGCAAACCCGGCTCTCACTACGACGGCACGTGATATAGCCAAACAACTTCAAGCAACTCCACCTTCAGCTGGCGAGACTTAAAAACACCCTGACTCTCAATCTTCGATGCGTCATTCGGTCTTTCCAAATTTTCTAACCTCATCCTTTTAAAAAGAACTTAACAATTATATGAA
>JAALXK010000235.1:0-59897 GCA_012977745.1 Fusarium anguioides | reverse complement strand
TACTCTATAGACTACACTGTAACCAAGCTGTAATAGATACAATAAAAATTACAGTTATATATTGGTAATCTTAGCTTAGCAAGAATCAATATAAATTATTAATTAATTCATTCTAAAAGATAGGTATTTAATATTTACTTAAATTTTGCTTTAGCATTGTGTTAGGAGTTCATATCGCGAGGAAATTGAGGTCTGTCTTTGAAAGATTTCGACTCAGGGATATTGCCGAGTCCTAGGACTGTAAGATAACTGCAGCTCTAAAATTTGCTACTGTGTTCATGCACTTAATGTCGATTCTGTGCTTGCAAGTTTCGTTGACAACTTGAACAGACACTGGTACTCTTTCTGTTGCCCGGGGCTGAGGTCTATGGTTGTCTGATCGGCGGCAGAGCTCATCTTGTTCTTATAAAAGATACAAAGTGGAGTGGGTATAAAGATAAGAATATGCAGAATTAAATAATTATTTGGTATATCTTGTTGTTGAATATTCTATTTTAGCGTGGTGGGCCTCCCTTTTATAGTAAACTCTTATAGTATTGATGCCTTCAATCTAGCGCCGTCACCACATCCTCCGTGGCGTAGGTACTGTATTGTCTTTTACGACGATTTGCCTGGCCTGATGCACAACACCAGATGAGTGGCCAGTAACAAAAGGAATGGCTCGTGATATCTAACATAAGCTTGGAAGTTTGCTCCGTATACGCCCACAGACTTTCGTACTTGTCATTTCTGGAGCGTAATGCTACCAGAAAGAGAGCTGAAGAGGCATTTAGAAACTTATGTGCCAAAGGGCCTTAGGAAGTACTACATGTGTTCTGAATGCCTGAATAAGGAACTCACTAGATATGACGCTCTTCAAGACCACCAACCTCGCTTGCATGGGAGACCCCGCAAATTATTATTCACAAAGTGATTAGCACACTTATTGTATATACTTCAATTAGCCAGTCTCTTGGAAGGACACCAATCACAGCTAGCTTCCATTCTCTATTTACGTCACTCACCATACCCTGAACCTTAAAATCTGTCCTTCGGGAACTAGACAGGCGTATAATGACGAGTGTGCAGTCAATAGGTTCTTTGTGTTTTCTCTTTTCCCTTGTCTCGTAAGTAGACCAATCATGTGCCTGATTAAAGTGTGATTGTTGGTCACAGAGATGTATCGGATTAAACAAGGCGGTCAATACGAGAGAGCGGGTGAGTGGCTGTGTACGATTTGCTATTGATCGTTTGTTGGTTGTGATGATATTCAATCCTTCAAGTCAAGGATAAGGAGCTAAAAAGCGAATCTCCCAACAATGTACTACTCTAGTTAAGATCGACCGGCCCGGCCTGTCTTGGCGACGAAGCTAAACAAACTGCCGATCAAGGCTCAAACAGCAGGGAACGCCCTTGTGTTTTCGAACAGCCCCCACTTAGCCGTCGTATTGCCAATTGGGTCATGCGTTTAAATTTACTGCCTGATTTAAAGTCGCCTTTCTCAGCAGCTAACATTACCTTTTCATACCTAAATCCTTTTCTTTCAGAACACTCTTCCTTCCTCTTTAATAGTCTGACTGATTATTTTGAGAATCTATCACGTGATGAACGACCTTCGCGAAGCTTTGCTAGGTTCTTCTCCCAAAGGAATATCTGAGCACGTCCTGTCAGAGAGCATGACTCACAATAACCATGATACGGTCCAATCCATCGCTCGAGGGGAGAGTGAAGAAGTTCGAGGAGTGGCCTTCTACAATAGAACTTGGATGATCAACACACGATATTGCAGTATTGGCGATGGCGCTGACTCTCTCGAAACCTATCTTCATGATATCTGGTTTGTCTACTACCAGCTAAGCCAGCGTACATCCCATGAAACCCCTGAGCATGACCGGCTTGTTCTCGACATAGTCAGGATTCAGGGTCAAGGGCCCTTAACCAGACCTGTGTCGGGTATTTACGGGATTGATATTGCACGAACAATTCAGGGCGTGCTGTGGAACGACCTGCCATTTATGGTCACTGATATGACCAAGTTCTGGATGGAGCATGGTGCAACACTTTCAGGCGAGCATCGCGTCAACTTTTCGTCTTTTTTGGCCAAGCTGGCATCAACGCGTGTCAGTAAGGACAGGTTGTGTCAGATTGCCCTTGCTCTCTTCCGCTCTACATTTGAAGAAGCACGAGACCTTGATACCGTCGAAGGATTGGACGAAGAGAACAAAACACGCGTCATGAAACATCTCGATCTTGTGCACTTGCTGCCATCTGTTTCTGCGTGGATCAAAGAGTCGTGTCACAATTTGATCCAACTATCTGATCTGGGGTGGAATGATTGTCCCAACGCGATTGGACACTGCGGCCCCTTATTTCTCCAGTCAGAGCTAGGAAAACGATCCCAGAATGGATTCTCGCCTTGGCGGTGCATGTTCTGGCTTAAGCGTCTGCATGAGATCCGGGATCAGGCCAAAGAGGCTGGTGAGGCAAAGCTGGAGGATTATTCCACTGATGCTATTGACAGTATTGTCAGTAAGGTGGAGGAGCGTAACTCCGAGATTATTAAGGCTTATCAGAATGGTGGGAAAGAATTGCAGGAAGATCCTCATTTGCTTTGCTTGAAGGGTTTGATCAAGGGCCAGCCCTCAAGTGGTGGAGAAAATGCCAATTAGTTATCTATGTACTCTACCTCTTGAGAAAAGAAATATACTCTAGTTACTTATATACCTGCCACAAACAATAACTTGTGAGAGAGCTTCGAATATCACATTGGGCCTTGACATAATTACAGAAATCTCATTAGTATAGTATCCTTATGCAGTGTGAGTTAAGTTAAGATAAGTAGAGATCTAATTTCTAAGTTGCTTGTTAGAAGTGTGCAGAGGAGGGTGTCATTCTTTTCACATGCAAGTTATTTTGCGCAATACCACAAACACAGATCACCTGATATAGATAGATGTATGTGTTTGATGGTAACAGCATAGTGATACTGTATTTTCAAGGAGTTCCTTGTTAAGACTGTTTCACGACTGGTGCCGCATTGCATCCAGCAAGCCCAAGTTAAAGTAGATGGTCATATGCATATTCTGATCGGTGAGATATCTAGCTAGATATAAAAGAGTGTTTCCTTGATAAATAACATTGTCAAACCAAAACCTTCTCGGGAGGCAATTCCTGGTTTAAAGCTTTTGTCCATGTGACTAAGTTGGCCTCGAGAGACATTGCAGAATCTCGCTTGTCGCAATCACAGTAAAGCATGAAGGCATTCAAGATATGTAAAAATTCTTAAAGAACCTAAGTGCAGACGACAGATCGGTCGGCGTTGTCGTAAGTGCATCTATTGCCATCCTTGGTACACTATGGAGAGAAAGTGACACTTGAGCATGGGCTACTGGATCGGGTGGGAATTTTTGAAACTGTACCTTTTTGTTGTCAAACTTGGGACAAGCAATAGAGACATCCTTGTTACTCTCATTCTTGTACTTGCATCGGTTGGTGTCTTTAGTGCAGGTCTAGAAAAAAGCCCATTAAGGTTAGTGGAGACTGCTTCTAAATAATTCAAGAGATTATCGGTATCAACTAACGCCGTCGGTCTTCTTGCGACGTTCCAGATTGCCTCTGGGATTGAGGTCTTGCACCGGAGAGTCAACGGGGCTAGCTGCGACACCCATGGCGGCAACAAGGAGAAGAGTAATGGTTGAGAACTGCATGATGTATAGTTTCAAATGGAGATTGTGGGTGACCTTGTGAGATTCTTCTTTGGGCAGGAAACTTGTGTTTGAGTGTTTGAGAGGAGATGTTGTTGGTGAGCTTGGTACTCTAGAATCTATGGCAGCATGACCTTGTTCTTATAGACAATCCCGCTCTGTAGCAAAGACTGAGAAGTGCTGATAATGTCTAGATACATCATGTCGCCGAGTGTAATAATAATGAATTCGTCTTCTAAATGTATGCAATAGACCGAGTCCTAAACCAACAACTCCACTAAAGCCACCAGAAACTCCAGTTTCCTTCGATCCCAGAACCCACAAACATCTCAACGAGTCTTGTGATAAGTTTGATGCACATCTTTTGCTATTTTGACCTCTTGGCGTAAGCTCAGCCTGAGAGAAGGGATTCAGAGGCTGAAATACGACAACAACCCTGTATTTTCTACGTAACGATGCAGAGTGGACTCACTGAGAAGTCAACACAGTTTATGAGTACTGAATTGATTGATCAAACATGTTACAAATAACCAGACAATACAACACCATTCGAACACTGTATAAGGATACTTGAAGTATAATCTCAGCCTCAATACTAACCTGAGGTCATAATACGTAGTGCAGCATAGTTAAACCTTGCAAGTTTGGTTATCTGGATTACTAGAGCGCCAAGACTTTCAGAAGAGCTTAGTCATTAAATACAACTGCCGATACTGATAGTAAATGGCAAGACGGCTAGTGCATGCCGACAGGGACGGTAAATTATGTAATAAATACTTCGAAGAGGAGATCTATTTGGAGGATATACGGACACCCTCTTTGTCTAGATGTTGCGAACAACAAGTCTGCTTAAGCCAGACAAAGACGTCGTAAGCTTTGAATAAAATCAGTATACCTAGCGATAAGGAGGCCTCAAAACGGACATGAAGAAAATGTCGAAGCGACACCACATAAAAGAAGTGGACCGATCAGCATACGTACGCTAGTCACATCTCCACATTAAGTCGCTTTGGCGTAAAATATGCTGATCTATCTGGGTCATTGAGTGTGACCCTAGCCGCTATGTTTGTTCTGTCCAGTTTAGGAAATCACCGAGAAATATCGGAAGGCGCGGTACAGTAGGATATACAAAGTAACAGACGGCAGTTCAAGTTTTCCTGCCATTTGCGGCATACAGCGCGCAAGTTGGCTCCGCAGGATAAGCAAGTCCTGCAGGCCCGTTCCGGTCACGGTTGGCCATTACCAAAGACATGATATTCTGAAATAATGATATAGTTTGATTGATATGTAACAAAAGGTAGCAAAGATCAGGGCTGAAAGGAGTGAAAGGGAAGTAGAAAATGCTAGAGTAGGAGGCTAGAACTCTTATAGCTACTTATTTAGATGGTTGATTCTAGACAAAGCTGATAGTTTTGGGAGATGCCAACTACCTCGAAAGCCTTCAACAGTGAACTATGACGAGCATCGTTATCGTGGGAATGGCGTCAGTCGCGACACGATGCGTTGAGGGGATTAGAAGTCACTATTCTTCCGTCATTAATTTAATTAATTGCAGTTGATACTATCTAAATGCCTCTGTTTAACTACATTTGAGCCGGTCTTTTCACCAGTTCGTGGGCTGAGATGTTACTGACCCACACATCAACATACTGACGTTAGTCGAGACGATTGAATTTGACCCCAAAAAACTAGCATAGCAACTAAGTAAGCGTTTGTCAATTTTGCAAGCATGCATGTACTATATATAGACTTTGGGTCCTAGAAGCTGAAGGTGGTCCACCAGCCGATGTCAACATCTCCCTCCGTAATGCATTTACTTCACTGGCTTCTTCCCATAAAGCTCTCCGAGACACACAGGAGACCTACTATGAACCTCAGTATGCTGTTACTGAAGCATCCCAAGTCATTCAAATCGCCTTGGATACCATTCCTGGCGCCCAAGATGCAGTACCATCTGTTCAGACTCCCCTCTTTGAGGCTTTGGAAACCCTCGAGTGCCACCGTCGTTGCCTATCACAAGTTCAGAAGGGCTTTAAATCCCAGAAGCCGGGCGGCCACACCATGCCAGAGGATCAGTTTCATGCAGTGGGATTTTACTTTCACGACAGTATTTCGACAGGTGATTGGAGAGTAGAAACGTCCTCTATGGAGAACGAGGGCATCGTCGCGACTCTCAAAATCAAGACCCAATCTGACCTGCTCTCGATTCACAATCTCTACAATCACCAGGATAGACTTAACGTAGTAGCGTTAACTGCCTAGTTGAAGTCATATACTGGTGATAACATTTTAGTCGGGGACTTTAACTACCACCACATATCTTGGGGTGGTGACCGCACCGGCAGGGTCACAGCCCGACAGCATCCAGTTTGCCGAAGACATGGCCGAATTGGATATGGAACTTCACACAACTCCTGGAGACATTACATTCTCCCCCTCCACCAACGAAGAGGTCGCAAGTTCTACCATTGACTTGACCTTTGCGAGCGCTCATCTCAAGTCCTCGATCGAGTCTCGTACCGCCTTGAAAACCAAAGGATTCGATAGCGACCATCCTATCATAGAGACAGTGATACGGAGAAAGGTTCAGGCTCAAAAGAGATTCACACCTCGCTGGCATTTGGGGAATACCGTCAAATTCCAGAAGAATCTAAAGCCTCTCCTGCCATCCCTTTACAGTCCGGTCGATACCAAGGAGCAGAAGGAGGAGAACATGCGTCATATCATACGTTCTCTAGGTCTCACAATCGCGGAATGCGTTCCGATGAAGGATCACTCTCAGCAGGCCCCGCGAATCGTGCAGATGTCAAAGAAGATCTCGAGGATGGAGGAACAGATAAAGAGTTTGGAGGCTGGACCCCAGGACACTAAATCACTTCTCAAAAGGCGAAGTCTTTATTGTCAGATGAACAAGTTGACCACGGAGTTGTGGCAGACGTTTACCGAAGAGAGGTCATCGACTGTCAGGGGTGCCTTCAGCTTAAATTCCATCGCCAAGAGGATCCCCCGGCCAATTCAGCTATCTCAGATGCCAACCCTGGAGGCTTGCAGTGAGGTGGCCGTCACAAACCAAGAGAAGGTCGATCCCATGACCAGGAAAAAGCTTCGTGACAACAATAACCCTACTTCGACACGGGTACCCGATGAGCCGATCCCGCCCCTGCCAGGAGAGACACAACCAGAGCTACCCATTTCGCGAGACATTAAAGATGAAGAGCTGGAGTTGATCATTTCGAAGCTAACCAAGGGAGAGTCTACTGGGCCTGACAAGATCCCCAACGATGTTATCCAACTTGGTGGTGCCGTCTTGCGATCCAGATTGCTTCGTTTGTTCCGTGCCTGTCTCCACAATTCCTACCACCCCACTGCTTTCAAGGACTCTATTCTCGTCATGGTGCGCAAGCCCGGCAAGCCTGTCAAAGACCCAGGCTCATGGCGACCTCTTGCTTTGTTGTTATGTCTGGGTAAGGTCTTGGAGAGGATTGTGGCCAAGAAGATGCTTGATGCAATCAGGAAGAAGACAGAGCTTCTTCGGGCAACCCAATTTGGCGGCAAGTCCACTACCGAGGCTCTACAGTACATGCTCAACATTGTGTACCAGACTTGGACCTTTAACACAGAACAAGTTGTTACTGTCTTTGGGCTCGACATGAGCAGTGCCTACGTCAACACGATGGAAAGGAACGTCATGTCAAGACCTATGCTTTCTCTTTCGTCGATGATATCTATATTATGGCTGTTTCCCAAAGCTATAAGGACAACTGTGCCGGCCTAGAGGAGCGACACAAGTCAATTGAGGCCGCAGCGAAGAAGCTGAACATCACCTTTGGTCCACATAAGTACAAGCTCATACATATGAAGCAACCTGGTGAGAAGGAGCCTGACACCAACGTCAGGCCTAATATTGAGGGTTTCAGTGGGGAGTCAGAGAAGAGCTTGCGTATTCTTGGCGTCGTTGTCGATTACGAATTGAAACGGGACCCTCACGTCGAGATTGAGACCAAGATCAACAAACGACTCGGCTACCTGTTCCGGATCTCTGGGAGTACCTGGGGGCCTACCTCGCAAACTATGCGCCTTTACTACTTGACGATACTTCAGCCCGTCATTACGTATGGTTGTGGTGCATGGTTTATCAAGCAGCGGCTCGGGACCAAGTCCAAAGGACCAAGATTGAACTTTGGTTCCAACAACAAACTTGTCCAGAAGCTCGAAGCCCTACAACTATCCTGCCTTCGCAGAGTGAGTGTTGCACTTGGCAGCTCATCCCAGTTCGTGATGGAGAAGGAGTTGTTTATTGAGAACATTCGGACAGCTTTATATTGGCAAGCATGTTTCCAAAGGGCCAAGAGCATTTGTAACGATGTAGAACAAACAAGAAATGGCGGGATCCTAAGAAAACGTCACCGTACCATATTTTTAAACGTGAAGCGTTCGCCAACACCCATGACGCCAGGAACAAGCTGAGATCCAAGGCTAGTTCCAGAGCCGATAGACACCTTGTTGCCTTGGAGAGGGCAGGGAAGCGATTGGCGTATCACAAGAACTGTTGCGAGGTCATCAAAGCCTATATGAAAGAGAAGGCAAGAAAGGGGTGCGTGGCCAGATGGACCGACTATGTCAACGACCGCGTCAACGCCAAGATCAAGAAAGGCAAGAGCCCTGATCATCTCAGGCTACCGGCAGCCTTGCCGAACAATGGGGGGAAAAAGAGTCTCCGTTACTACTCGGGCATGACTCGAGCTCAGAGCACCATGCTTTTCCAGTGCAGAACTGAGTTCATTGGACTCAGGTACTTCCTCAAGCGGTCAAGAGCTTCAGTTAGAGAGTCAGCATCATGCGTCTGCGGCAATGCACGACAAACTCCCTTTCACCTATTTGTCCAATGCCCCAACCTCGACTACGCACGAGAGCCCTTGATTCGAAACATTGTTCAAACCGACTTCGCCACACTCATGACCAAGAACGCCCAAATTGCTACTGAATGGGCTATCGCGCACTTCGATCTCCAGCAGTTCGATTCAGTTAGGGAGAGGTCCTCTAGATTTCGCATCATCCCACGACTGATATCACCGCGAGAGGAGCGAGGGTGTACTTACATTCCGACATCGAGATTCAAAGAAGAATCGCCGAGACAACTCTTCCAGAAAGATGAACAACACCACTCCCGCGAGCGGAGATGGCGCGAACGAGTCACGGTCACGCCGACGTACCCAAGCGAACCCAACAACCTCTCGGAAGCGCACTCGGTCGGGACCACGAAAGCCCCGACCCTCGAAGCGAACCCGTACCGAAGATATACCACACGATGTACCACAACGCAAATTAGCTGTGACATCAGTCCCTTCGAGAAGGAGAAAGCGATCGTCATCTCGTACCGACTAGGTCTCAGAACTCTTAAAGGTGCTGTGGCTCCAAACTTATCCATCCATCAGTGAGTCATACTTGGTACCTTGGTCGTGGTAGCGCTGCCTATAAAACACCAGTTCCCCACCTGTTCAAATTTCCCAACTTCATCCTTTAACATCTTCAACTTCCGATTCTTCATTCGTCATTACGTTGCACATCATGTCTGATACCACTCAACTTATACCAAAGGCCAGTCTTTTAGGTCTACCTTTGGAGCTACGTTAAGAGATCTGCTCTTTCTACTTCAAGGTCAATGGCGGCTATGTCTGTGATGGTGATAAGCTGGTCCAGGCCGATGGTCGGCCAGTTGGCATATCACGTCGTTATGTCTGCCGGTCAATTGCCGACGAGACAAGGTCTCTTCCCTCTCAACTCAACTCGATCACCTTCTCTACTCTCTATAGGAAAGACCACCAAAAGCGAGCTGCAATCCTCGATTATGTTATCCGCTACCATACTCAGATCCTGTCAGATGCGGCATTATAACACTGTTGGTTTCAAAAATGTCGTTGATTGTATTCTGAAACAAATCATGGAACGTCACCCGTCTGAATTAACAGAAGCGATCGACGAAGTCTTGTCTGGTTGGAGTGATTCATCACAAGATCTCTTTGACTTATCTTTCAACCGCTAGGATATCCCATCCCTCTCACAAATGATAGCAGAGGCTAAGCGCCTGCAAGTGTATGCCATCTTAGGGAAGTCAGAAGACTGGCACCAGATCCGTCAATCAGAAGATTGGCCCATGATGGGCCTAGGTATGAAGACCGGCTTAAACACTGGTTCTCAGCGGCAGCTGTCGCTATCCGGTTTTTTAACCATCTCCTCCCATACCAGCGGCTTTGTTTACAAGGACTAGTCCTAAATGAAGACCGGAGTGCCGTAGGCTGCCCAGAATGTCATGCAATTGGACTCATTCCCTTTTGTAGAGAGAATCCAAAGCTCCGCATTGAACAGCGCGTCAAGCTCTGGCAGAACTTCCTGACAAATGTCACGCAACACTGGATTCATGGGCGACAAGATCATATATTTGAACTCCCACAGCACTATACAGATCTTCGAAACTGGGCGATTGACAGCATATGGTGTCCCGATCTGGATCAATATTTCTCCAGCCTTGGCGGTGCATTCTTTAGAGGTTGTAAGAGCTGGTATGCCTCGTGCATCTTGGTCCGTCGTTTTTGATGGGGAGCCAGACCTAAATCTTGCAACTGGTATGTTTGAACAACTTATCAAGCGCACGATTGTCTGGAAAACCTACTATATCGATTGTGTCTCTCTGGGCCTCTTCATAGATCCTAGCCATCCTGAGTACCCTTTCGCGACGAGAGCATCGCATGAAGTGGGCCCATCCACTGCCAGCAGCTCCATCTTTCAATGCAACTTCAGCCTCGATCGACCATGGAACCTAGAAGCTATAGCCAATGAGAACCAGGTGCATAAACACACTGAGCTCGGGATTTGGCTCCGTGTCCATCTCGATATTGAATTTGAACCTTCCGATTTCGATGTTGTTAGTTCCGTGTTGGACGACGAATCATTGTGTCTTGAATACGTGAAGAGAAGAGGAATAGAGTGATAGGTTATCTCTAGTAAAGGGTAAAGATAAATAGACTGGAATAAGGTACAGGTCCAACTCCAGTTCTAGCTTTCAGGTTGAGAAATTGTCATTACCAATAAAGACAAGTCTGACAGGCCCTCCCGTGTCTTCGACATACTCCTTAGTTTCCAGTCGCCTTAGCGGGCTCAGCAGCCTCAGACTTAGTAGCCAACTCTTCATCTGGCACTGGTACCAAACGCCAAGTGCAGGGAACCTCATTCCATCTGGTGTAGAAGCAATCAAAGCTCCCACTGGCGCAGTTAACCTTTGTCTCGGAGACTTGTCTGAGACAGCGCTTGTTACTTTGGTGATTGAATCGAAAGTGGCCGCGTCGGGCGTTCCAGTCAACGCAAAACTCAGTCATGCCGGGAACTGAAGTGCCTCTGCAACCCGCAGAGGCATCCACTGGATATCTACCAAAGTCGGTAACAAAATGGGCATCACTGCTGTCACACCCTCCAAGAAAGCATTTGGTGGTGACCTCCAGCCAGTCGGCGGTGACGCCAGTGGCCATAGCCATGAAGATAGCGGTAGTATCGAAACGCATGTTGATTGAAGTTTAGGTTTGAGAGAGAAGAATTGTTAGCAATGCATAAATCCTTGTAGGTAGAGTGAAGGAGCGGGTGAATAGAGAAGAGAGAAGTAGTTGCTGATGAAGTGATAGAAGAAATTCGAAGGCAGATAAAGCTCCCCTTATATATGGATTCTCAGGTTCATTGTTTTATTATTATCTTTCTATCAGGTCCTGAAAAGGGTATGTCATAAAAAGAAGAGGCGTAGCAATACCCAGACTCCATAGACTGGTCTCGACTGAGTTCTTACATATTGATACTATCGTGACTAGGTACTATGAGTGGTGAGGCTATACGAGGTACATTGATTCGAAGACTACACGTGGGACATTTGTGGAGTATACTGATAGATTCAGTTGGATCTAGAACTATTTCTTTTGATATCGCCGATAGTAACTTGCCTAATGAAGGCTGCGGTACTTTTACTAGACTGTTTACTAGGACAGCGCCTGTAAGACATTCGCTATGATTGGTCAAATCCAATGCCTCCATTCGGAGGAATCAGCCGGATCGGGACGGCTCCATTCGGGGCGGGCCGCGGCGCAGTTGCGTGTATTGATCGTTTAGATAACGTTGAAGGTCGACTGGATAAGCACCGACGGCACAGCAGAGACTAAGCCTTATCGAATATAAGGCAAAATACAAGCTTGTTTTGAAGCTCCGTTAAGACTTTAAGCATATTCCTTCTCGACTGCAATAGCACCGCTCTTGTCATCCAGATCGCTTTTAAGCCTTTGTTGATCAGCGATAGCTTTATCTGCTTGGAAGTAAATTTCAGGTCTTGACAGTTGAGTGGCAACCTTGTTGCGGAAGACGAAGATATCTGGATGATCAGCGAAAAAGCGATCAATATCCTCCAAAGAGCGATTGGCGGTTTCCGGGTAGAAAAGATAGGTGATAGGCACGAAAGCTGCGCAGATCACAGCCCAAATTACCCAGAACCGGTACCCAAGGTTGGCAATACCAGGAGGGGTAATTTGAGCTACCATGTAGTTCATAATCCTAAAGCAAGGTGTTAACAACGCCAGATTCCCGTGGACGTTACTAAATAACGAACTTACCAGTTTGAGGCCATAGCCAGGCTGGCACCCTTCGCTCGAAAGGCCAACGCGTTCACTTCTGTAGGATAAAGCCAAGGAACTGCCAACACACCCATACCAAACGCTGCGAAGAAGGCAAAGAACCCAAAGATGGCAGCACAACCCCAGGAGAATCGATCGCCTTTGCCTAGCTCAATTTGAGAGGCAGCTATGGAAATGATCGTCCAACAGACAGCACAAGCGGCAGCAGAAACCATCATAACGCGACGTCGACCATAACGCTCAATGACAAACCAAGCTAGAAAGGAAAAGACAAGGTAGTCGATTGAGCCAGCGGCAGCGAGAACTCGGGCCATAAATTCGCTGAGGCCAAGGGCGTTGATAAAGACATAAGTCATGTAGTAGCTAGTTACGTTGATGCCGGAGATCTAGTATTTTATGACGCTTGAGTCAGATGATCCTTTCCTCTGGAAGCGTGATGTAGTTCATGGCAAAGAAATACCGACTAACCTGGTTCATGCATTGCATCCATGCGCCAAGGATGATTCTCCTCATTGCACCTGATGGGCCACGGCCGGTGATCAACTGCCACCATGTGCACTCATCACCATGTTCTTTGTCCATAATATCCTTGATGATGGCATACTGAGTTCGTACCGAGGGTGAATCCACAGTCGCTCCTTTGCCCTCGAGGGCAGCCAAGACCTCCAGAGCTTCATCATGTTTCTCTTTGCGGATGAGCAGACGTGGAGAGTCAGGGAGAAAAGGACACATAAGACAGACGAGGATAGAGAAGACTTTGTGTTGAGAGAGACTACCAGTTAGTTATCGATCTCTCAAAGACACGGTCAGTGACAGAACTTACAGAGCTGGAAGGCAAGAGGAAATCTCCAGCTGGCGCTTCCGGGAACAAATGAGAATCCAAGAGTCAGCCAATTCGAGATGGAAAAGCCGGTAATGCAGTTCGCCATCTGGATTATGATCAGTTTTCCACGGCTAGAGGTCTTGGCTGTCTCTGATTGCCAGACGCCAGCAGTCGAAGTGTTGATTCCAGTTCCAATTCCTGGAGTGTGTTGTCAGCGACATCCACTCAAACAGGGCCATAGTGTCGAGTTGCCGGTAGGCATATTGTGCTCCACGCCGATGGTAAAGGGGTCCAAGACTTACCTGCCACAACTCGGCCTATGTACATCTGCGTAGGCCCAAATACTGTAGCTTGAATAATCGCGCCGAGAGCGATGATCAAGCTTCCTACAATGAGCGACCTGGGCCTCCCAAGTTTGTCGCCTGTATACAGTGTTGAGAGTGCACCGCCAAAGCATCCAAGGTTGTATACAGATGTCATGGTTCCCTGCGCTTCTACAGATGGATGTTGCATGGTCTCGATGAAGTCTTCGGAAACAAGAATATTGCCAAAGACACCCTAAGTAAGCTGTCAACAAAGGCCGTCTTATAGCCTCTACTTGTCTTTCATACCTGATCGTAACCATAGAAGATTAGCACAGTTGACGCTGCGAGACTGATCCATACAGTCAGACTCTCTCCAGAGCCACCGAGGTACTTTCGGCCCATGACGTCAGGTTGGGTACCCAGAACTAATGAGAGATGAGACGAAACCCGCAGTCTATGTACTTGAAGAATGAGGTTGAAAGTAAGTATTCGCGGATGCCAGAAGAATAAGTTGTTGTATTCTATGAATGCGGTTGCAGATCGCCTTTTGTACTTGGATGCCAAGGGCAACTTGGCTTCTATTTTATAATTTATCGTGCTTTTTCGGCACCTGGATTTCCCCTCATTTCGAACCCCAGATTTCTGCAGATAACGATCGGTAAGTGCCCCAGATGATCACTCAAGTCCGGGGAAATGGAGGAAACTCAATAGCGACGCTCCTGTCAAGGAAAACAAATGCGGACCCGACTCGGACTATGAACTAGACTGAAATCAGTTAAATTTCGCGTTCAGCTTCACCCATGTCTCAAAATTAACCCATAACCTACCCGAGACCCCAGATTGGTCCCACTATTCGATCAATATGGAAAGGAATCTACAAGAAACAGGCTCGGTTACAAGTATCCGTCCATGGGTAAACAAACTGCGACGGGATCCCCAAAACGGTAATTTAAGCGCTGCCCTCATGTCATATCATGATTTACCCCTCGAACTAACCGCACGTAGATTCTTCTACTGTGTGCAAGTTGGCACGTGAACCCAACCCCGCGCGGAGAATTGTTTCGTGACGGACTCTTAGAACACTTTGTTATACGTTGTACCCTAGAGTGATGAACAACCGGTGCTTCACCAAAGAAAGAGATCACTTGATTTACTTTTCGTCCCTTGAGTTGAGTTAATCCATCTTTGACCCGTTTTGCATCGACCACGCGACCTTGGTCTGCTATTTGTTTTCCCTTACTTCTATCAATTAAGCCACCAAAAGATCATGTCGTTCATAGTCAAGGGCAAAACTGCTGTTGTCACGGGCGCTGGCTCGGGCATATGCTATCATTTCTCCAAGGTGCTCCTCGAGCGAGGATGCAACGTTGTCTTAGCTGACCTCACCCTACGACCTGAAGCAAGACAGTTACAGAAAGCTTTTCCATCCCGGGCAGTATTCCAGCAGACAGATGTAACGAAATGGGACCAGCTGGATCACGCCTTTGAGACTGCGAAGAAGGAATTCGGAGGGTATGACATAGTCTGTCCTGGCGCCGGAGTATACGAGCCAGTAAGAGTCCCTCTAGTCGACGAAAACAGCCTGAATGTTAACCGCAGTCTCTTATAGCCCTTCTCCAATTTCTGGCATCCTCCTGGAACAGCCTTATCAAAAGACGTACACAGCACAAATCGTTTCGCGAGCATTGATATAAACCTGACACACCCGATCTATTCAACCCAACAGGCCATTGCGCATTTTACAAAGAACAAGAAACCTGGGTCCGTTGTTCACATCTCCTCTATTGCAGCACAGAATCCCGTTCTGTCTGCCCCGATGTATTGTGCAGCGAAGGCCGGTATCTCCCATTTTGTCCGGTCACTTACAGGTCTGGAAAGGCCACCAAATGCCACTCTGCCCAGCATCCGCATAACAGCGGTTGCACCAGGCGTCATAAGAACCCCTCTCTGGACTGAACACCCAGAGAAGCTGGCGTGGATCGACGAGGCCAAAGACGAGTGGGCAGAGCCTGAGGAAGTGGCGCTGGCAATGCTCAGCCTGATTGAGAATGAACAATATGTGGGAGGGACAGTGTTAGAAGTGGGTAAGGATCAAACAAGAGAAGTAAAAGTCTTCAATGATGCCGGGCCATCTGGCTCGGGACACACTGTGAGCAGCTTGGATAAGGGAATCAACGAAGTGTGGGATATTCTTTCACAAAAGGGTAATAGCTAAGATAAGAAGGTATCATTTTATCCATCAAAGGCTTAGAGGGGCTGGCTGATTTTACTCATACTCTTTTCAATGAGTAGAGCCGTCTTATGTGAGAGATCCACGAATGCGGTGCAAGCTCGTAACTCAGCGAACGCAGAGGCCCTAGTGACAACAGCTCCCTTACACCCAAACGCGGCATAGGGATGTGTTACTTCCACGTTAGTCTGGCTAAAAGCCGCTACCCCATGTGCCGCATCCCGTTGCGATGGCGGCAATGGTGTTCGGAGCCGACTCGGTATTTAAAACGACAAGGTTTATTAAGCTAGATTCTGCAGGTGAGCATGGAGGGTATCTTTCCGACTGGTTCATGATAGTAAGTAAGGGTCGGCTCCGACAGACGGTACAATATCCTGATCGGGAAATTTAAGCACTAGTTAGTCGTGAAATCTGGGAACATGGGTTTTTGTACGTACTGCGACAGGAATAAACCCTAACCTCGACTTTAAGCTGAAAAGGGAAATTCTGGCGCGCTTATAGTTAAGCTACTCTTGTGAGGGGAGCAAAATGGATTTTATGACGGAAGCCCGATCCACGCCCCATTCATTCAGCAAATCCTCAACCCGATATTTAGAGCTCCATCCCAACTTGAGCTCAATGGATTCGATAAGTGTGATAGCCATGGCAAGGTCTGTTTTTTGTTGTAGACAACGGCCTGTGAGATAGAGGGGCTGCAGCATATGGATTCTTGCGGCTGCTTCCGGTCTGGAAAGAGCAATAGCACAAATCCCGGCAGCGTGGTGCTCCAATACCCGGCTCATTTGGTTAAAACTCTTCAAAGCATCCGCAGCGAAGGGCTGAGACCCTCCTGTGGTAGAAGGTATTTGACTCCTGGAGATAGAAAACAGTCCATTGGGTTTATGAATCAGAATAAGTATTTGGCTCATGTGGTAAGATTGCATGCTAGAGGAACACATACTGCTACTGTACCACATCTCGTAACGGATCAACGATTCAGACTGATATCTACAGCCTCCACACCGCTCATGACCCCGGTGAAAGCTGGCAGGCCTCAGTGTCACTCGGTATGACGGTTGAAAGCTAAGGGGCCATCTTCGGTGTCGAATATGAAAGTCTTCATTTAAAGAGAGTCATGTTTCTCTAGGCTTTCAGCATTACTGGGCATGGCATCACCGACTTGCTTCTTCGACTCTTTCGCCACAGCAACGTAGTTAGCCAGCTTTTACAGGAGCCAGACAAGCGTGTTAGATATTATATCGGGCCGCAAAGCCTGCAAATATGTCTCTTCTTGAGAAGAGGAATAGATCTAGGGTATTGGTCTCCTATCTTGAGACACGCTAAAACCCATTCGTTGCCAGATGACGGGAATTTTCGTATCGAGACGAGTCTTATAGCCGTTAATTACTAAACACACTAGCTCATTGCACAAGCTGCCATGTTAACAACGATAAGGGTCAATCGAAGAAAGAAAAAGCTCACAAGCTGCAAGTAAGTCTTGCGGTGCAAAGTTCCTATAGGCAGCACGCAGTATACTTGGCGGTAGAGGATTGAGAATTGGGCTTGCTGATATGGGCTGAAAATTGAACCCCAGTTCGTCGGACAAACGAAAAAAAGATCTAACCCAAGGCCTCATCAAGATGCTCAGATCATGTCTGTTCGCCGACAGTCAGGAACTCATGGGCTGATAAGATGGTGGCAGCTATAATAATCTCGTTTTTACATGGCTTTGGTTCATGCTTGCTCAGTGGCCCCATGTTCATCATACGACTGTGGTCTGCACTTTCAGCTGCATTGCTCAAGCCACTGTCAGAACTATTTTCTTGCCCAGATTCGCCCGTGCTGAGGTCGGAAACATACTTCAATAGTAAAGAAATAGCACGATCGTAGTACTTAGTGCTATACCATGCAAAGTCCTCGTGCGAGTTGGCCTACCAGGACTGGACCTGAGACTGGGGCTGCTGAGTCGAGGGTTCAACTACAGTTAGTTGCTCGGCCGCGACAGCACAAGCGGAGTAGAGAAGGATTGGGCCAATCCATGCTAGCATGGGTATGACCCTATGATAGTGGCGATCCATATCGAATAAATCCATCCTATAAAGTGGCTCAGGATACAAGACGAGGGAAATAAGGACTGGGCAGCTGTTTACCAGTTTCCTATTGTGTCTGAACATTTTCGCAACATGAAGGACAACTCAGGGTCTGTCTCTACAATTTCCGAGTTCTTATCTATACGTATTGACGGTACCCTCAAAGCTAAGTCGTTTGCACTCGTAGAATCATTACAAGGAGTGAGGGTATGTGCCGCGGCAAATGTGGCAGGCTCTCGTCTGTTCCAAACGGGGAGGGAGAAAGTATGGAATCAAATGCCTCAGTCACGTTCGATTCCCGTCGAGGGGCTTCTGGCCGCATTGTGATGAGGCTTGGCAAAGATGAATTCAGTGGGCCCTGCGTACTGCGCATGGTCGCTGTCTCCAGGGGAGCTTCATTGAGGTGGACCGTGGGTAAGTGAGCCAGTTGCGTCAGGATACAACCTGAGTCATGGGCGGCATTTGAGACTGGGCTGAGGAGACTCTGACAGGTCCTGGGCGTCTCAGTTCTCACGTCTAGGTCTAGATTTCCACCCTCTTAAGATAAAAGTAAGTGCGACGGTCCACAGTGGATACTTTCGTCGGCATCACGACTGCTATCAACGGCGTCGGGTTTTGATAGCTGGGGCGGCTTCGGGTCCGTGGCAGGATGGGAACCGCGATTGTAGACACGGAAGCGTGAGCTTGAGATATTGCATTCACGATTACGCTTGCAACATTGGTAGCAACAGGGTTGGGTCTCGTCGCACTTGATCTTCTGGATGCGGCATGGTAGACTACAAACAGGCGATACGAGCTGTTAGTTAGCAGCTTGGTTACAGAAACAGCAGAGCTGTTTAGATTGCATACCATCCAGTGCGTGATCTCTACCGACAGGCACGGAGTCCCGGCAGTGTCTTATCCATTGCGGCGTAGCGAGACAAGGCAACGAGGGAGGAGGCCTGGGAACGAGGGTCCTTCGAGTGACAAAATAGTGGTAGGCTCCCCAGAATGTGAGCGAAAAGTGGCTCCTTATGAAAGACGTGGAGATAGCTGCCCATCATGTGCCCAATGGACGCTGGGTATATGTGCAGGGGTAGAACGTGAGTGTCAGTGCAGTTGTCGACTACGTTTAGCGTTGGGGTCACTCACGCGGTTATTCCACGAGCTGGTTGCTTTTTTCAATCTATGAGTAGGCAAGATGAATTCTCGATCTATCGGAAAGATGCTATCCACCAACTTGGGACGAACTAAGAGATCGAGACATGTTTAATATTGGTTTCAGCTGATCCTAGAAATTACATCAAGCATTGATATGGGAGCCTTAATGCCGAAGGAAAAGTGGGATATATCCTTGTCCGAAAATACGTAATTGGCTGGCCTTAAATAACCACGGGTTTTCCCGATGAAATCCAAGGATCTCTACCTACCCTGAACGCCCCCGAATCAATACATCCTTGCTGATAACATGTTTGAGATTCGAGATCTCTTTAGGTCCCGTGGTGCTTGCAAGTTGGGCTTGCCTGACAGCAAATCGCTTAATTGAAACGTATTAATTGCTCTGCAAGTAATAATGAAATAGAGTTTAAGCTTAAAACACGCGTGGTACAGCCAAGAGAAGTTGTTAGTGGTAACTCGTCTCATAGTTTCGGTTAACCCGATAGATAGAGAGCGTGAGAAGGATCAAATAGATAACAATAATGTCAGGAATAGAGACATCGCAGAAGTTGAGAAATTTATAAAAGGTAGAGGTTCTCTAGATCTCTTTTCGTCAAGCATCTCAACAACTCAATCTTCTTCCTTAATATCTGCTGCGCAGTGTATTTCCCTATAACTTATTTTCTTTTTCTGAAGTTCCGCCTACAACTTAACAATTATAATCAAGTCCACACTTGACCAACTACTTCAACATCCAAAAATGCCTTCTTTCACTCAAGTTGTTGCCGCTGTTGCTGGCTGCTCTGCCATTGTGAATGGCGCAGTCATCCCAGCCGACAATGGTCTCCACACTACAACTCTTCAGGCCCGAGACACGGCCAAGGGCACCAGTCACATTCTGAGTAAGCGTGAGCCCGTTACTGTTGCTATCCTGACTGCGGCTGGTACCGCGGCAGCTACCGCTATTGTCAACGAGGCCGTCAACGCTGCCGTCGCTTTCATCGGCGACATCGCCAACTTCGACGCTGGTCGTGAGGCCTTCACTGTTCAAACCACCGACGCAATGATGGCCAATAACCCAGACCCTGAACGCTTTCAGGCTGCTGCTTGTTATAACAAGGCCTTTTCGGTTGCGGATCCCGCCAATATTGACGGACAGTCCTCTGTTGAGTTCAGACTCGGCCTTCTCAATACTGACTACGAGTGCATGTACATTGCTGCTCCCAACCAGTTCTTTACCGAAGGTGATGGCGGACTCATTAACGTAAGTGTCAATCCCACATAGAAAATTTCATGACCATGATAACTGACGGCATGCAAAGCTTTCCTTTACCCATACCGATCGCTGCACATTTGACCAGGAAACAGCCGACCTCACCTGTGTTTAACGAAAGAGTCGTGGCAAACCATTTATCGTGGGTCAATGGCAGTTATACATCACTCTAGAGGGAGACAGTCTGGGTAGGTGGAGTCAAATGAAATGTTGCCGCAAAGAATGGCTCGGAGGACTCGGGCGTTTCATGCTGGACAGTCAAGGCCGAAGAGAGTAACGCGAAGTTGGACTACCGATGTGTAGATTCCGGACTGCGAAATTGGTTGGGGTAGCTGGGATTAAGAGTGACATACGTGTAAAAAAAGATTGTAGGGTAGTCTTCAAGAACACTATTCATAAAAGGGACCCTGATATTCCTCC
This sequence comes from Fusarium anguioides, assembly GCA_012977745.1. NCBI lineage: Eukaryota > Fungi > Ascomycota > Sordariomycetes > Hypocreales > Nectriaceae > Fusarium > Fusarium anguioides. Next base: position 39,294 of record JAALXK010000235.1, on the reverse strand, counting down.
TCCAATCAATCTAAATTACCAAGTTGAAGCGGGCGCAAATGGCAGGGTCGCAATCTTGCTAAGGTTGAGTGTATCAGTGTAAGACTATTTGCGGCAGTAGAGAAACAATCTTGAATAGAAGAAGGAACAAAGTTTGGCATGTTGTCATCAAACTTAACTTCCAGAAGTATATAGCCATGGCTGGTCGAGAAAGAAAACAATATCATAAAAGGGACTAATAGCTGCGATGACAGCGGTCAGTCTCAAATGTATAACTGGTTTGGAAAGCGGTGTGTTAACAATGCACCAGCCGGTTAAAGCTTTTCGGCAAGTTCGGAATGAGTGATGCCACTCGGCACTTATCTGAGCCCGTTTTACGATATTACTCAAGTTGAAATAGAGTTTTGTACCGATTCAGGGTCTCATAATTAATAAAGTTTTAATTTCTTATAGGCCAAACCTTTCTTTACCGCTACTTTAACTGCATAAATCATTATTTAACTTAATTTTCCTCCTTTTCTGCAACGAAAAGAACAGATATATAAGGTAACAATATCTCTAATATCTATCTATTTTACGCTCATAAGCTCCTCAAGTTCTCTAGACTATCACCATAATCATCATGAAGCTCTCTATTGCTATTTCTGCATTCGCCACTGCGACTCTTGCATTCGCAGACTCAAGACACCAGATTCGGGTCATCCATGAGTCCGATACCAATCTAGTGGCCCGAGATGGCAAATGCCCTCGACCGATGGTATAAAATATAACAGCACTATTATTTCTGCGAGCTCTATGTCCTAACAATCCCAGTGCAAAACACCCCCTTCTCAGGGTCCGAATGACCCTCCTGCCTGTGGCGACTCATACGCAGCGTGCAAATTTGACAAGTTCCCCTGCACCGACTATATGACTCCCAAGTGGACCGATACCCACAATTGCTATTGTATCGTATGTGATACCCTTTTCCCAATGGATGGATATATTTAACACATATACAGTTAGCCACTAAGGAGGCTATGAATTCGTTTTGCCAGGCAGAGGGATTTAAGGGTGGCAATAACCCTTGGAAAAACTACTATGCGGTTGAGTGTCACGGAGCTGCCAACGATAAAGTTTGCAACAAGGATTGTAACGAGCAGGGTCGTGGCAATGGCAGAATCGACAAACACAATCCAAACGGGCCATGTGCGTGCGACAAGCCCAATCCACCATATGATATTTGCAAGCGTTGACTATGACGCTTGATATGTGGAAGTATGTGCTTCCTATCAAGATGAAGGACTCGAAGTCTATTCTACCCACCAAAGTCCAATGGAAAGATATAAGAGGCTTAAAGGACAATTTACAAGGCAGCTAGACATGGTTCTTGCTTTAGGACGAGAATGGATGCTTGGACCGAGAGTTCGACCTTTTGATTCAATTTACGCAATGCTCTTCAGTGAAATTATCACAGTATAGTTTGTCATCTAACAGGGGAAAACGCTAAATGAGAAGCGTGATCCGCCTAGGATGTTTATATGATTCTTCCAAGCTTCCGTCTAATAATCACTGATCAGCATCAGCAGAACTTTTACTAATATAATAAGAGGTATTGGTGGCTGATCCGTGACGTGGCTCCTATCAGTGCGCAATTTTCCATCGCTAAAGACGACGCCCAGGCATGCTACCTCACTACACAAATCTTTCAAGAACCTTAGATTATACCGTAGATAGTAGTCGTTTCGCCCGTCAACATCGTTCTAGTAAAAAGAAGAGTCTGCTGAGTTGTGTAACAGTCCTTCGTGACCGTCATGGGCTCTCTGGTAACAGTAATGGTGTTGAGTCATCAAGGCAACTGACCTAGGTTAAAGATACTTTCCAAGTCATTCGAGGATTCCTCAAGGAAGCCAAGATGCTGCATAAACTCGGGCGGGTTCGCCAACCTACACTCGTTAGTCATTGAGACATTAAATACCCTTCAAGTTCTTACCAATCGGTTGAGTCTAATGTCGCAAGACAGTCAAACAGCCCATCATCTTCCACGTTGTCTCTTAATAAAGATACTGGTGTTCTGAAACTCATTGTCGAAGGTTCCGACGTTCTCTCAGACAGTGGCTCTTGTTGTGGTCGAGTGAATGTCATGTCTCCTGGAGGAGGGTTGAACTGGATTGATGAGGTTGCATCTGTTATTGTGGTTCTTGACTGTTTGACTCCGTGTCCGGAGGTATGTTGTACATCAGATAGATAACGAGAAGGCCCGTTGATAGACTGTACTTCCGGCTTGTTTATCCCTAGCTGAGAGTAGCTGGTAGTCGGAATTTGCAATGATCCAAAAGCCCGACAGATACTTTCATGAAGTAATTCAATGTCACGTCCCATAGTGGTGTCAGTATATCGAGAGGTTATCGACTTTTGTAAGAGTTCAATAGAGGCCACGATTATTGGAGATACGGAACATGGGCCTATGGCTCGGCTTCGCCTCTCTGCAAGACAAACCAGATTTTGGAGTTTCTCCCAATAGCCATCCGGACGTTCTGAAATATTGCTGGAACACGAGGAATACTCAAAAAACTCAAATGTGGCAGTAAAGACTGTCCAAAGACAAAGAGCCTGAGGAGATAAGTCAACAGCGTTCATGTTAACCATAGTGATGAGATATTCTCTGCAAGCAAGCGTAATCTCTTGGCGGCTTCTTATTGAAGGAAGGTTGTTTTGTTGACGTATCAGATCATTGAGCAGAGCTACAATGTGAATGAATTTGTTGAAAGTGCTTATAACGTGTCCAGGCTTTTGCAAGCTGATGCTTTTCTGATTTGCTTCACATCCCTTGTCGTGTAGAATGTTGAGTTGCAAAGGCTCCCACTCTTCAATCCCGTCTGTTAGCAAGGGCCCTAGAAATGATATATCTTGAGACGTGAGATACGATCCCGTGTTGAGTCGTGAAGCAACGATAGTTTCCAATGTTGCACAACCTAGTAGTGTCCGTCTAATACCGTCATCCCGTGGTGGATCTGTATTCCGGGGTAATAACCCAATGGATATTGATGTATACACAGCACGTCCGATAGTATTCCACGCAGCAGTCCAGTTTCTCTGGTCCATTTCGAATAATGATAGGACGAGAAGAGCCCTGACATGTCCAAGATCATAAGTAGTGGGGTCGCTGAATAAAGACGTTTTGATAAAAGCATGAGGCGAATCGATGTTGTAGGTAGTACCGGAGTTTGTGTCAGGCGGGTTTACTAAGGAGGTGGATAGATGCGAAGCGTATGCTAATACAACGTGAAGAAATGCCAATTCACCTGAAGAAAGTGAATTGGCCGAAGTCGTGGATGCGCTGTTAGCTTGTGTATATGCAACGCGCAAAAGATCATGCTTCTGTGAAATGGGAAACCAGCAATGCGTTGTTTCGAAGTACAGATCCAAAAGCCATGGCCAATTCTTGGGAAGTTTGGTGAATTGCAACTCAGAATTATCCAAGTCGCATGTTTCTTCTGGAAGTTGCTGAGAAGTATGAGGCAATGTTTCCTCGATAGGTTCGAATGTCGAGGTAGGGGGAGTAGATAAGTCGAGGGAGGCCGTCCCCTTAGGTGTTGTGTTTGTGTCCATTGGTGTTTGAGAAATGTCAAGTTCATCATCCTTTGAACTTAGAGAGTTGAGAGCGCTGGTGACTTTTGTGTCAAAGTATTGACTTGAGTCGTTACCATCTTCGTCACCCTCGACATCTTCCGGCGACAGCAATGTATTGAGCTTTTTGGCCGCGGAGCATTTACGCCATGCGTCAAGCAAGAAGTCAACAGAGGTGTCAGAGTCTCGATGGCCAGAAACGCGAAGACTTGTTTTGTGCATGTTGCCTTCGAGGACTCCACAAATCCAGTCTTCGCTGCCATCAACTGTAGTGAGGATCAGCCCCATCAATGCTTCGATTGCTCTCACATAACCCGTGCGTAGTCCCCTCTTCTTTGATGGACCATAACTGCATGTACGGCTGTTTTCGATGCAAGATTTGCAAGAGGGGCGTTGGCCGGTGCAACGATCCTTACGTCTCCGGCATTCATTGCAGGCTCTTGTAATGCGGTGTCGGCTCTTTCCCTGTGCTCCTTTCTCTGTTTCTTCGACATCTGTCCTGGCTCGCTTGAGGCCTCTTAATGGAACTTCTCCCGAGACTTTGATCTCTGCTGTCGTATCTTGAGAGGTTGTCGACATATTGTAGTATGAGACTTGGATATGTCAAGTCTTGTATACCCTGGGTAGTTACTGGCTGCATTGTCTTCAATGTCTTCGACTTACTTTTCTCAGTATTCGATGATGGATCAATGGCCTCTGTCAGGCGGGCCCTTACCACATTGGGTAAAGACTATGCGGGGTAAGCAGGGTACTATCGCATTGGCAGTTGAGGCGGTAAAGACTTTTACCGCCTCGATTTGATTGGTTGAATCTGTACCGAGAAAATAGTTCGCTTGGAGTAACAATGACCAGGTGAAGGAGTACCCGGTAATACGATTAAACACGGACTAAAGTATAGCTGAAAACCTAGCCGTAGCTATCTCATGCATAAGACATAGATTTTGACAGAGTGACGCATTATCTCTCAACTTTAGCTTGTTTGTTCTAGCCAGGAGCTATCTCATATTGCTGTCATCAACAACTAACGCATTGAAGCGTATCCATGGATCACCAAATCATGAATGATGTGGCTCAAGTGCCTTCAATATCCGCACAGCAATCTCCTCTACCAAGCCCCAAGACTTCGGACCCACGACAAAGTATCTCAGATTCTCCAGGATGGATCAACAGTTACGCACCCCAAGCTTCCATTGCGCTCATTGGCATGCGCGGAAGCGGTTTATCAACCCTGGCAGTGATGGCATCAAGTGCCCTGAATTTTCGGCTTCTTGATGCCGATCATCACTTCTACAAATCTACTGGCCTTTCTCGCGCATCCTACCAGTCTACCCATGGAATATCTCAATACCGCCAAGAGGAACTTCGTCTCATGCGATCCATGCTCTTTGACAACCCAACAGGAGCAGTTATTGTATGTGGTCCTGGGGCTATCGAGGGAACCGGGAAAGAATGGGTTGTAGAGTACAAAAAAGACCATCTCGTCATTCATGTATTACGAGATGCGGTGGACATTCAGCGACATCTACGTCTAACTAGTGTTGAGACCATCCGAGATCTTACACGTCGTGCAGCCCCAGCCTATAGGAGTCTGTCAAGCCATGAGTTCTACAACATTTCCGACACATCACGCTGCACTTCAGATTCAACCTCTTTGCGGGGAGACTTGTCGCCACGAGCTCTGGCACTAAAGAATGTGGAAGAAGACTTTCTACATTTCATCCACGCCATCATACCGAGAGATAGTTGGTTTGATATATACAAGGCAAACCATAGCCTTTCGTCGCTACCGTTGACTGAGAGGAGATCCACATACGTTCTGTCCTTACCTCTAGAAACTCTCAATGATATTATCACCGACTTTCGAGGAGTGGATCCAGAAGCAGACGCCGTTGAGGTTTCGATACCAATATCGAGCCCCCTCAGTCCGAATAGCTATGATATGGTGGCAGAACAAATAAGCAGGCAATTCTTTATGGTCAGAAGGAATTTACGCCTTCCCATACTTTACCATATTGATGCCTCAGATTCGATTGATGAAGATGATTACTTCAGTCTTCTCTACCATGGACTGCGGCTTGCCCCAGAGTACCTCTGCGTAGATCTGAAGTGCGACATGGAGAAGGTCAAGAGCCTTATAGCATCGAAGGCCCAAACAAAGATTATAGGACACTACATTATTACCACGCCTACCGATAGTATATGGGGCTCTCGCGAGCAATGGGCTATCGTTGAACGCGCCCAAACCCTTGGATGTGATATTGTTCGTATCTGTCAGGCCGCGAAATCTTTGGAAGACAACTTCGCTGTTCAACATTTCATTCATCAGGTCAAGTTCTCGCCACATCATACAATACCTCTGGTAGCTTACAATACTGGCCGTCTTGGAAGAATGTCCTGCTATCTCAACCCAATTCTCAGCCCTGTCACTCACCCAATTGTACGAAAGCTGGCACCGAACTGTCCATCAGATTCTCTCTTGACAGTGCAAGAGGCCCAAAAAGCCGTGTTTTCATCCTTTTTACTGGATAGGCAATACTTTGGAATTTACGGTAATTCAACATCGCAGAGTTTATCGCCAGCCATGCATAACGCCGCCTTCGAGCTACTGGGAATGCCCCACCGATATGAAATCTTTCTGGAGGAGTCATTGGATCGGCTTTTTGAGATGACAAAGGATGTCAACTTTGGTGGAGCGAGCATCACTGCCCCTTTCAAGACGGCCGTTCTTCCAAGCGTCGACTTTCTTAGCCCTGAAGCCAGAGCCATTGGAGCTGTCAACACTGTCATATGCCTGAAATCGTCAAATCCGGGCTCCCTATTAAACAGAAATACTTCAGGTCCAACTACAGCACTGTTCGGTGATAACACGGACTGGATCGGTATCTCAAAGTGTATTCAGCGGAACCTTTCCCCAATTAACGCTGTCAGACGAAGAACAACAGCTCTTGTTATTGGGGCAGGTGGAATGGCTCGCGCTGCTGTCTTTGCCCTTCTTCGTCTTGGCGTCAAGACGATTGTGATTTATAACCGGACGAGATCAAAGGCTGAGGAACTTGTGAAGCAGTTTCAGGATCGACGTTTTGGAGGGAATAGCACCCATGACGAGAATGAAAGCCCCGAACGCATATCAGGCGCGGTGTTTAGAATCATCGATTCGAAGCAAGATCCGTGGCCAGAGGACATTAGTCCAACTACAATTATTGCATCATGCATCGCCACGCGCGAGGTCGACGGAGAATGTTCTGTTGATACAAGTCTTCCAGAGGGCTGGCTTTTAAATCCGACTGGTGGAGTTGCAATCGAGGTATGTACAGAGTGAACACTTCTCGTGGAAACAGGCTGACAAGGAAACACAGCTTTCTTATACACCACTGGAAACCCCATTATTGAAACAAGTCAAATCCCTGGCAGACAAAGGATGGATACCAGTCGACGGCCTTCAGGTTTTACCAGAGCAGGGCATGATGCAATTTGAGCTCTTTACTACAAGAGGGGCGCCGGCTAATCTTATGAGGGAGGAGGTGCTTCGAGCGTACAAAAAACGTGTAGAATGCAGTTAGTTTATAAGTACATAGAAAAGATATCAGCTGAAACGCAAAGCTTGGTTATCAGGGTTTGACAGGAAGATATGCTAATGGTGATCCTGATGTAACACTTTACTGTAGGTGCATAATATTTCACAATCACCTCATTGATACCGCTCCAGAATCAGTTGTATATTCTATCTTGATGATCTGATAAGGTTAAGTGCCGAGAGAATGTGCCGACAATAAAGAAGACTAGAGCGGATCAAAATTCATGGCGGCAGAGATCTCTACCACCCGCCCTATACCCTATCAACGGATACTCCATTAACCAAAAGCCACATTACGTAACAATTGAAGATCCCATAATTTATCTTCACATTTATGATTTATTCTACACTTCAATTCTCCTACATCTCGCCAACATAAACATGGTTGCTGATAACAAACACCCAGGTCACGACAATAGCATCACCGCAACCATGGCGACATCAGAAACAAGTCACCAAAATCAGAAAAAGCAATTCTACATCTTTGGTCATAACATCTCACACTCATTATCCCCAACACTCCACAACGCCGGCTTCAAGGAACTCAAACTCCCACATCACTATCAAATCCACGAAAGCGAAAATGTGGACGAGTCGGTTCAACAAATACTCAACCGACCAGACTTTGGCGGTGCATCAGTCACCTTTCCACACAAATTGCAGATCGGCAAGTTCTTGGACTCGGTTTCTCGGGAAGCAGAGATCATTGGAGCTGTCAACACTGTGATTGTCAAAGACCAAAACGGAAATAAAACGCTGCTTGGAGATAACACCGATTGGATTGGAATTAAGAGATGTATTGAGAAGTCTGGAGTTCGGGACTTTGCTTCATCGTCGGCTTTAGTATTGGGTGCTGGAGGTGCTGCAAGAGCAGCTTGCTATGCTGTTCAGACTCTTGGGTTTCAAGAGCTCATTGTGGTCAACAGAACGCTGTCCAAAGCTGAGGATTTAGTCTTGAACTTTCCAAACTTGAAAACACGCGCATTCTCATCTTTGGAAGAGGCAGCTAGTTTGAAAGATACTCAAATCCAGCTGATAGTTGCGTGTATACCTGCTGATGATTTGGGCGCGGACAAAATTCCTAGTGGGCTGTTCTCAGGTACCGGAGAAGGTGTCCTGATAGAGATGGCATATAGGCCGCAAGTGACTGGAATGATGACAGTGGCAGAGAGCCACTCGGGTTGGAAGATATATAGGGGTGTTGATGTTTTGGAGGAGCAGGGATATGCCCAGTTTCAACTGTGGACAGGAAAACAGGCTCCAGTAGAGGTTATGAAATCTGCCATGCAGGCCAAGATTCAAGGTAAATAGATACAGAACTATGGCAGCTATCTTAAGTTGGCTCAATTTTTCTTGGGCATCTATAGCCGATACCGGTCAAGAAGCGGCTGATATATTTGATAATTGAATTAATCTTCAAACCTCTTCGACCGAATAACTCTTGATTCATCTATATTTCAAACAGTAATTTATTGAGTCTATCCTGAAGCTTTATCCATGTTTCTTGTTGATATGTTGAGACCCAGTTTTATCGGAAGAGTATTTTGCCGGTATGTGCTCATTATATCGGCTCCTCGGTAATGCAGTCCGTCCAGTATATCCAGTATCAAAGGTATCACGACCTGCCCGACACTGTTTATATTCCATTCTATCAAAATATTCCAAAAATGAGTTCCTATCAGCCTGCAATCATGTCAGCCTCGCTCGGCCGAGCTTGGCTGCATGAATTCGCCAACAAGGCCCGCCAGGCTTCAGAGCATGGTTTCAAAGGCATTGAGATCTTTTACGAAGATCTTGAGTACGAAGCCAAGAGACTTCATAACGTCGAAACTCCAAGCGGCGATCAGATATTGTCCGCAGCGTCAAGTATCCGCGAATTGCTAGACAACTTGAATCTTCCTGTCATTGGTCTCCAGCCATTCTTATTCTACGAAGGTCTCAAGGACCGTGAGCAACATGATCGTTTAATCGAGAAGATCAAGCTGTGGTTCAAGATCGCCAAGGCTTTGGGCACCAACACGATTCAAATTCCAGCAAACTTCCTCCCTGCTGAGCAGTTAACTGGTGACATGGATGTCATCGTAGGGGACTTGTTGGAACTAGCTGATCTTGGAATCAAACAAGATCCTCCTATCCGATTTGCATATGAAGCTCTGTGTTGGAGTACCCATATCGATACGTGGGAGAAATCGTGGGAGGTTGCGAAAAAGGTTGACAGGCCCAACTTTGGCCTCTGTCTCGACACCTTCAATATTGCCGGTCGCGTATGGGGTGATCCAGCTTCTCCAACTGGCAAGACAGCCAACGCAGATCAAGACCTGAAGGAGTCTCTCCAGCGTCTTGTTCAAGATGTTTCCCTTGATAAGGTGTTTTACATCCAAGTTGTTGATGCTGAACGAATGGAGTCTCCTCTCGTTAAAGGCCATCCATTCCATGCCGATGGTAACCCCCCAAGGATGAACTGGTCACGAAATGCTAGAGCTTTCATATATGAGACAGATCGTGGAGCTTATCTTCCTGTTGAAGATATTGCAAAGGTATTGATATATGATATGGGGTACAAGGGATATGTATCGATGGAACTCTTTTCACGAACTATGTCAGAGGAGGGTAAAGATGTACCGCAACAGCATGCAGAGAGAGGCATGATAGCTTGGAACAAGTTTGTTGAGAGACTAAAGTTGAACTAGAGCTGTCAGACAATACTCATTTGCGACGCTTAAATAAATACATACTGTTATTATGCGACTGTCATTAAACCATTAGGCTAACTAGCCATCAATGCAACCAATCTCACAATATAGCTATAGCCATAGCTGATCCAACTGCAACCCAGAGACTGAACCCACGACGAGTGCCTGCACCACTGTTTGAGGTCGTTGAAGTAGTTGCTGCTGTTGCTCCCGCACTCTGAGCCGTTCCATAGATATCACCTGTGATTGTAGCCTCTGTAGAAGCAGCAGTCTTGGCGGGCGAAAGATACTTCTATCCAGCCGTGACAGTCACAGGGGTCCAATCGAAACTATCCCAACCAGCATAGAAAAACCTGTCAACCATCGTACCGCCGGGCTTGGTGAAAGTCTCCGTAGGGAGCTCGGGAGATAAATCGGGAAAAGGCGACCATCTTCGTCCTTATTGGTTAGGGTGTCTTTCTATATTCCAGCAGTGACAGCTCCAGGTGCCGGTGTCTTATCAGCCCACGGGCCGAGAACGATGGTCTCTTTAGTATACCAACACTTGTCTGAATTCCATGTTTTCCCATTTTTGAGCTTTTCGCAATCCACGACGAACGTTGTAGCCGCAGGGTTTGTGCCAATGACTTGAGCAACCAGGTTAGGCTCGCCGGTATAGTTTGGAATGAGAAGAGAGGTGGTAATATGTGAAGACATGGTTAAAAGAGTAATATAGAGTTTCGGGAGTGTTTTTCTGTTAAGTGACAGAAGTAAGGTGTTAAGTTTGACAATGGGATAGAAGTCTGTTTCTCAGTCTGGGGGTAGCTGTAAAGAAGTGAAGGGTCCTTAAGCTGTAAAACAAGATGGAAAATCGGGAATATCAGCCTATGTTTAATTGGCAAGAGTCTTGGCGTTGGCGCTACGCCGTAAACTCCACTCTTATTGCAAAGAGCAGGTATTTAACCAGGAATAATAAAATACATATCACAGGGGCAATTCTGTTGGTTCACTCATATCCACTTAAAGTCGGCCTGTTAAGCAACTCGCTTATAGATGTTAGTTTCCTTCTTGGTGATTTCCCTAAAAATTTATGCCAGGACTGTTCTCAGCCGAGTTCATGAGAACCTTCCATGCTCCCTCCCTGTCAAGCTTCTTGACTCCCTCAACACCAGCCCAAAGCTTCCACTGTTCTTCAATCTGATATCCAATGACGTGCGTGCCCTCCACCGTCGGCCATCCCTTCTGTTCCGCAACCTTGATCATTCTAGTCCGTCTGGGCTTGAAGCACATATCAAGCAAAACGCCCTTATCTTCTCGAGATAGAAACTCCTCTAGAGATGCTTTGACAGCAAGTTCTTCGGGCGATTTCGCCTCAATATCTGGTACCGTACCAACCACATAGTATGGCGCCTCGAGGCTCTTTGCCTCCCCCTCTTTGACGTGGACGATCTTGGGAACTGGTGAGAGCTTCTGTGAGTCTCTAATAAGGTCCTTCACTTCCTGTTCATCTCGATTCAATACATAAATAACGGATGACTTGAAGTATGAGCTAAGTGCATAGACAGCAGCTCGACTTGCTCCTCCTGCGCCAACAATCAAAGCTGGCTTGTTCAGAACAGGCTCGCCGGGCTGGTCACCCTTCTCGAGTAAGCAGCCCTTGATACCAAGCCAGTCTGTATTAGTCCCGCGTAGCTTTTCGGGGTTCTCCCAGTCTCGGTAGACGTTGTTGCAGGCGCCGATGTCGGCAGCCAAGGTATCTAATGCATCGAGACGGGGGATAATGGCATTTTTATAAGGCATTGTGACGACCAGACCGGCAGTGGTGGTTGATCTGGCGAGCTTTTCGAGGTCATCAAGAGTCGCACATTCTGTAGCGTAGAAAGTCCATGGAAGACCCAGCGACTTGGCGATATAATTGTGCATAGGCGGCGCAATTGAGTGGCCGACACCAATGCCTGCGAGGTGCAGAGTCTGGTCTTGTGAGTTCTTAAAAGCCATTTTAGAGATTGTGTTTCGATGTAATTGAATAAGAGCTATTATTCATCCACTGCGATCTTTGTAGTCTCTGGATTATTTATGCCGGTTATTTCCTCGGATATTGACGGAGTATTCTTTTGCCGGCTAACAATACTTGCATCGGCACATAATTGTGGAGGCATAGGCACTAGCAATGCCGCGAGGGACAAGACTTTCTTCTAATAGTCTTTGAGGTATAGTGATGGAGTGACGAGAATTAATAAGACAACAGGAAGTTGAACGAAACTTCGAGCCAAATATTAACACAGAACTCTGGTTGCACTGACCAATTTATTCTGGTTATTGGTTGCTACTTCCTTGCTTTAGGGTATGTTAATAGTCTTGGAATAATAAATCAATTGGAGCTGAATATTAAAACTAGGGAAGAAAGTCCATATCCAAGAAACTATTTATGCCTTGTATAAAATTGAAATCAAAAGTTGATCGCATTTCGTCGGGGTGTTGTAAGGGCTGTACTCTCTATGTCAGTTCAGCAAATCCATGAGAATACTGGTAGACTTATCTTGGGTATCCCCACTTCCGTCATTATTAGACCGATATATCTGGAAGTATCTCCTCCAGGTCCATAAACAGTCATACATCACGCTCATACTCAACCTGTTTCTAACTTGTCTCAGTTGGAGGTCTTTAACAGTTACACCCCCTACGACTGCAGGGTCAGGTAAAGCGCAAAAGAACCCAATGATATCGCCTAGTCGAGCGGGCAAGTCATTGTTCGCCACGCTCATTTGTCTAAGCCCTGTGATCGAAGACTCAAGAAGTTGTTTGCCAGCCCGTGCATCCACAATAGTACTGAAGAAGCCATTCGTGAGAACCTTCAGAAGCACAAAAGCAGCACTGACATATGTCTGGTAGCAGAAGAAAGGGCAGTACTTATAGAAGCCTCCAGTTTGAGCATTTGATCGCTGGCTGAGGCCCACGACATTGCTAGCTGTGGAAAAGAGTGTTATAATTCGATCTTTGTAACCTTCCGACGCAGCGTCATCAAAAAGGTAGAACGCTTGAAGGTGTAGCCTCGCTGCCATGATGTACCACGAGTCATCATCTATAAGTCAATTCGAATTAAAATATCTGGATCGCTTGAGAATATAGAACTTACTGGAAGGTCCAGCAGGTTGTTTGCCTAGCTCATCCAGTTCGGTATTTAGTAAACGATACACTGTCAATCGGTCACGCATTATTGTATCTTGACTATCTCTTGTTGAAGGTTTTGCCAAGATTGAAGAGACACGACGCCTGAATGTTTCGATCTGAAGACGAAAGTGAAAAGGTGATTGAAATGATGATTCGGGTGAAGTCACAGACTGACATTCGTACATGCCTATGAATAGTGGCAAGCCGCAGCCAATGCTTACACTACTCGAATATACAGTTAGTCAGCATATAATCAAGCCCAGTTAAGCCTCGGGTAGATAGGTTAATGGAAAGACTGACCTCGTGGCTACAACATTACAAGCCTCCCATGTCCTTGCCCACTCACTACGCTCAGATTCGTCAAGTTTCAGTGGAACTTTTGCAAAATCCTGAGCATCCAAGGTACAGTGAAGACCCATCTGGGTACTTATCTGAAGCATGGTCCCTACAAGCATAAATGTTGGGTCTGTGGTGGTACTACTCGTAGGAAATGGCCAGGTGCATAATAGACATATTGCTCGAATAGTTCCAATAGAATATGACATGGACCGTAGCGTTTTCCATAGCAGGTCTGTCACATTTCGAGCCAGCCTCGGGAGAAGAGTTGGCTGCGATGTCTGCCGTCTTGCCGCTACTGCCATGATCACCCAGAATAAGAGCTCAGAGGTTTCGTAGTGTTCATGGGGACTCTTCTTCTCGTCAATGAGAGGGAGGAAACGATGGTTGTATGTGATATATCTAAAAATAATGGGGAGCAGATTGATTAGCTATGTTGATACTGATGGTAATGAACATAGTCGTTTATTGTCTTACATGTTGAATAGTTCAGCAATCTCGTCTATCCCCAACACGACGTTTCCAAGTGCTCTTGGTCTTTCCAATGCAGGAAAAGAGGGCCGTCGCTGGGGCGATGGCTCTACACCAGGACGCGTAGTGATGCATTGTAAATCCGTGTCATTGTCTATGGAACTGGTGTTCCCCAGGGTATTATCGGGGAGGTCCATCTGTAGAGGACCAGCATCTGCCCCAGTCAAGGGAGGGTTGATCTCATTCCCAACTTGGTTCAAGAAATTATACACGGTGCCTGGTGTAGCAACGGGTGCCGGAGCCGGCCAGCTGGCTCCATTTTGCTGTGCGGAGGGAGATGGATTGCGCTGACTCGCTCGCAGTTGATCTCGTAAACTCTGTATTTCACTCTCCAGATCTGTTGATCGCCTACCAACAAGGTAAGTAAACTGTTGATTATAGCTTTCAACTTGGCTCATCACCTTCTCTTTCTAGTTCGACGGAAGCCATCGTCAATTCTGCAATCCAGCCCAAGGCGTTTGCACCGGCTGCAATAATCCGATACTGTCGAGATTTGGGCAGAGGCGAGGTCGCATCGAAGCTGAACTAGACACTCAGTACTGGATAATGTGGCAATAGTTTGAGGCTTGCCTTTTGCTGTTTACATTCGTTGCACGCCTTTCGCCTACCGGATGTCTTGTCGGCGGGCTGATCGGACTCAGCGCTCAGGCCTGCCTGACCTTGTCGAGTTTCGGCGCCAGTACTTATCGGTCTTGATGACTGCATCGGAGTTACAATCCGTTCCGATATATTCATTTGGAAGTTGGAGGATTTTGTGGAGATAAAATCGCTCTTCAGCAATTTGAGGAGACGATACTTCGGATGTATCATGTCCGATGCGGCGGGGAGGTGGTGACATAAGCGGCGACTCGTTGGTCGGTATGACGTACATTTCAAATACCGGACACCAACGTTATACGTGGGATTACACCTCTTATTTTATATTCACTCTTGAGAAACAGTTTCATAAAAAGTAGTTTGGTATTTTTGCAGCATTCTAGACCTTACTATACAAACTACCACCTACAGCATTATCCAACGCCGTAGCTTGTTCTAGTCCCACGACAGTAAAAAGCTTCTTGGGCGTAAACTCCTTATCTAGTCCAGTTCTTCCTGTCTCTTTGATCTGGACGAGCATATCTTTGATGGCCTTGTAAGCAGGGCCAATAGACGCAAAAGGGAAAATGATAATCTTGAACCCAAATTCGGCAGCTTGAGCAGGTGTCCAAGATGGAGTCGCTCCATGCTCCACCATGTTGAGAAGCATCGGCGTAGGTGCCATCATCTCACAAACTTGACGTGCCTCTTTCTCTGAAGTGATGCCCTCGAGAAATCCAACATCTGCACCAGCTTTGACAGCAGCTTGAAGTCTGCGAACAGCCTCGTCAAAACCGTGTGTCTGTAGAGCATCGGTCCTAGCAATGATGACAATATCAGAGCCAAGATCCTTGCGAGCCTTGAACGCGGCAGAAATGCGCTGCTCGAATACGTCGACGCCAACCACGACCTTGCCACCAAGATGGCCGCATCTCTTGGTCTGGATTTGGTCCTCAATGTGAAGACCAGCTACGCCAGAGCGATGATATTGGGCGACGGTTCGGGCTACCATGTTTGGGCCTCCATATCCAGTATCAGCGTCAGCGATCAAGGGTACCGAAGTATCGAGATTAGCTATCATCTCGGCATGCTCACGCATGTCGTTAAGAGACGCAAAACCAAGGTCTGGCTGACCGAGCTTGGACGCCACTGTGCCAGCACCAGTCTGTATCATCTCATGTTAGTTGATGTTAAGGACAATGCGCGAGGTACAAGCTTGACTTGCCATGTAAAGGCACTCAAATCCAACCTCGAGTGCAATGCGTGCGCTGAAACCCTCATAAACACCTGGTGCAATCAGAATATCATTAGAATTCAGCCTTTGACGGAGTTTTGTAGCGCTAGAGATTGCTGAGGTGCTGTTGTCATTGGTATGACCGTTGGTGGAGCTGTTGGTGTGAGACATATTGAAGATTGTTGGAGTTTTGGATAAAATGGTGATGGTGTTCTGGTTGCTGGATGACTCTGTTATTCCTTTATCGCTCAGGAATTCCGTTCAATTAAATAATTCATTGGAGAAATCCTGTTTGCTCTCATGGAGACTTCGCCCCGAACCGATATACCGATGTACTATTCGCCCCACATGCATGTCCGATCGGACAATGGTTGAGCTTTCCAATGTGCAGCCAATGTAGATTGCTTATTCCGATCGGAGTTGGCCAAATGCGACCGGCCTCCGATCACACAACAACGGACTATCGATCCTTGTTTTCCCTACGATGTTGTAGCTGGTATTGGATCGGGTACCCCAGACTGGGCGATCTGGGGCCCCGCACGCCGCTTATGTCTATACTAGCATGGGGTTGAAAAAACCAAGATGGGAATTGGTTGCAGCTTTAGGTATATGAATGAAGCATCCCTGGATTCAAAGACGGCAGCTCTGTGTCTCAAAAATCATTTGAATCATATACTTCTTTGGCCTTTAACATGTCGCTTGAAAAGACTACCACTTCTGTTCCCCAAGACGATCATCTTTCTGTACATGCAGAAATGCCAGACAAAGAGCATGGTCATGGGGGTACTCCATCTGAACTGGGCCTTGCCGATCACGAGACTCCCCAGTGGAGGCACACTGAGAAGAGACTCGTTCGTAAGCTCGACATGACCCTCATGCCCATGGTTTGGGTTCTTTACATGTTCAACTATCTCGATCGAAACAATATCGCGTCAGTTCGTTATCTCTCCTTTCCCTTACCATTAACTTGTCTCATACCCCCATAGTCAAGCCCGTCTGGACAACTTCGAAGAAGAGCTCGGTCTTGTCAATAATGAATTCAATGTCGCAGTTTCCATCCTCAATGTTGGTTACATGCTCGCCCAACTTCCCTCCAACATGATCCTCACTCGAGTTCGTCCGAGTATATACCTTCCATGCTGCGTCGCTGTATGGTCTTGTGTCTCAGCTGCTACTGCTGGAGTGACGAGCTTTGGTGGTCTTGTTGCCATACGTTTTGTTCTTGGTATCGTTGAAGCTCCATTCTTTCCAGGTGTAAGTACTCGACCAGGTTTTTGGGTGGTTCCAATGGTTCATTGCTGACCATTGGTGATATAAAAGGCATTCTTTATGCTTTCCTCATGGTATACGCGCAAGGAGCTCGCTCTTCGCACTGCTGTCCTCTATTCTGGTCTTGTTATAGCAACTGCATTCTCTGGTCTAATCTCAGCAGGGATCTTCGCAGGCCTGTCAGACAAGGGTGGTCTTCACGGCTGGCAATGGCTCTTTATACTGGAAGGTGCCGGCAGTTTCATCGCTTCGGTTATAGCATTTTTCCTGCTTCCTGACTTTCCCGAGTCTACAACAGGTAGTCAAAAGTGGCTCATGACAGACCAGGAACGCCACGTCGCTATCCAAAGGATTGCATTGGACCGTGTGTCTCTTCCTGAGACTGACCGGTCTGTTTGGCATGGCCTTAGTCTTGCTGTCAAAGATGCCCGAACTTGGATTTTTGTAAGTCTGCACCATAACTCTAAAATTGGAAACAAGGTTGACTTGACTAACCCTACCCAGGTTATCATTCTGTGTGCCAACCATACCGCATATGGGTTTAACAACTTCTTTCCCACGTACGTTAGTTGAAATCACATTCTTCAAACAGAAACCTAACCATTACGACTCTGGTAGTATCGTCAGTTCCATGAACCTCGGCAACCGTACTATCACACTGGTCCTCACAGCTCCACCATATCTATTCGGTGCTGCTGTTTCTTTCCTGGTCGCTTACTCAAGTGATCGGTTCAACGAGCGCGGATACCACATAAGTGTTCCCATGGCCTGCGCCATTATAGGCTTCATCCTTTCGGTATCAACGCTCAACAACGCCGTCCGCTATACAGCATCCTTTTTCTACTGTGCTGGTGCATTTGCCGCTAACGCTGCAGTTTACTCATGGGCAGCCTCATCTCTCAATCAAACTCCAGAAAAGAGAGCTTGTGCAACTGCTATTGTGAACTTATTGTCACAGCTTGGCAATATCTGGAGTCCTTATTTCTTTCCTGCGTCAGATGGGCCACGTTATGTCATGGCCATGATACTGATGATGGCATTCTCTGCTCTTAGCATTGTGGCATCAATGTCGATGAAATTTCTGCTTAAGAAAGAGAACAAAAAGCTGCTTACTGAAGCTGAGGGATCTAATCGGGACGTCAACCTGTATACTACTTGATTGTTGAATCTGATTCTATATAGTTATTGTGAGGAGTGAAGATGTTCTATGATCTAATACTATTATTTCTAGCACCGTGAGCTTGAATGTCTTAAACATGGCTATTATGTGTTCTCGCTCTCCACATCTCTTGGGCCTCCTCGACAGCGTCGTCCTCAGTTATGGTGACCTGAGTAGTTCGCATCTTCTCAAGTAAATTGGCCGCTTCAGCTGCGTACTCACACTTCATGCGTAGCTGACGTCCATACCTGTAGAATAAGAATGGGAAAGGGGCGCAGGCCAGTGCCAGGAAAGCAGGGACAGAACTGGCCCATTGCACTCCAAGAGTTTGATACATCTGTTGAGTAAATAGTGGAAAGGCAGCGCCGAGCAATGATCGAAGTGCTGAGTTAGCAGCCATGACAGATGCAGCAAACACCAAGTCTTGGAAAGGTTAGCAAAGTCCAGCCATTGGAATGGGTTAAACTTACAAGAGTCAACAAGGTAGTTCAAAAGAGCCATGAATACCAGAACAAGGCCCCAGCCAAAGAAGACGGTCCCAATGATGGGAAGTATCCAGTGGACGCTGGGAAAGGTAGTCCAAGCGAACCAGAACAAGCCAATAGGTATAAGAATAGAGCCGAATATAGCAGGTGGTAGCCTGTCCTCTGGTTCCATTGGGGCCCCTCTTCTCTTGGCTTCACGAGCATAACGTGTGCCCTCATAGAAGAAGGTGAGTATTGATAAGATGACTCCAACAACAATGCCAGAAAAGGCTAATCCACCAACACCCTGATTCCAGCCACGGCCGACCTGGAAGACAATTGGAAATGCCGCAAAGCACATATACATAGTTCCGTAAATGATGGATATGTAAATCGAAGTGATGAATACAATAGGCTCTTTGAATAGTAGGATCCAGAGCCTGGTAAGAGCATTCTTCAACTGGTGTGCAGTTGAACTTGGCGTTTTATCTGCATCGAATGTGGATAGATATATTTTGCCCGTAACCTTCGAAAGGTATTGGGCGCGTTTTCGAAGAATGTAAGGAGCATACGTTTCTGGAATGAGTATCGATCCTAGAATCCAGGTAAGACCGGTGATTATGGCCATTAGACCATGTAGCCACCGCCAACCTTCAGCCTGACTAATGAAACCACCTGCTATAGGACCTAATATTGATCAGTTATGTATTGATCAGGGAGGAGATTGTACTGTACCAATCGCGGGTCCCAAGAAGGGTGCCCCTGCCCACAAACACATAGCTAGGCCTCGCTCGGACTTATCAAATATATCGGCAATAAGAGCTGGTGCATTTGAAAGAGGGGCAGAGCCAAATGATCCAGTCAGGAAACGAAAAACAAGTAAAGCAGCTATTGAGTCCAAGCCTGCAGCTCCAGCGCTAAAAGCTGTGGTGACCATAAAGGTAAAGAAGAAGACTTTTCGTCGACCGTAGATCTCAGAGAGCGGGGCCCAAATAAGGGGCCCAAAAGCAAAACCCAGGACATAGAGAGAGATGCCAAGCGTGGCCACTTCATGAGAAACGCCAAAGTAGCGAATTATTTGCTTCATACCGCTGGAGTAGGCAGAACTGGCGAATGTTGTAGCAAGGGTTGCTAATGATTGAAGACCAACAAACATCCATTTCTTCCATCGAGGGATCAAGAGGGCATTTTCGGGGTCATCTGGCAGGAAGTTGACACGATACGGTGACTTCGTCGTTCCGCTGCCTGGGTATTTGTACTCGATAATCCGCTGCTTGATATCATGCTCGTGGTCGTTCGTTTGCGATAGCTGGGAAGGTGTGAATGGCTTTGGTTCGATGACAGAGCCATCATTATTGATGTCGTTTCCGATATCGTTACTTGCAACAGTCTCGGAGGACATAGAAGGCGAGTTGGGCTGGGTGTTTACAGTCATCGTTTTTTGGTTGTTTATTTCTGGGTAAGGGTTTTGTCGAGACTGTGCATGATGTGACCTTCAGAGGAAAGATGATCAGTTTATCGATCTGATAAAGCTCAATATATAATTAAACAATCTTCAAGTGTCCGCGGTTATTAATTCGGTATTACAGCCAGTCCCTAGAGCCTGTACCATCATTCGCTACGGCAATATTGAGTAGTGGATCTCGGCGTTTTAGCCACCCAACGCTCAAAATACCGAAACCCCGCGGCGTTTATTTCCCCTACATCTCGGTCAATCCTCGCCGCGTCATTCATCTCAACATCGTTTTCGCCAATTAATATTGCCCACTGACTCAATGCCTCCGCCGACTCGGTCCTCATCAACACCCAAGATCAGTAAGGCCTGTGTGCCATGCCGAGCCCGCAAGGTCAAGTGCAATGCTGCTACCGTCGGGTTACCTTGCGGTAGTTGCGTTAGTAGAGAATGTCCAGAGGAGTGTGTTTTGTCGGCACGGAAGCGACGGACTTTGTAAGTTTTGACACATGTCGGTCTTTATCAAGGGGATTGTATCTAATCTTCCATCTAGCAAAGGGCGAAATGCCGAATCGGATAGATCACGGATAAATTCTAAACAACTTGCATCGAATAGGTCAAGGCAAACAGCAGACAACT
The DNA here is from genome assembly GCA_012977745.1 of Fusarium anguioides. Classification (NCBI taxonomy): domain Eukaryota; kingdom Fungi; phylum Ascomycota; class Sordariomycetes; order Hypocreales; family Nectriaceae; genus Fusarium; species Fusarium anguioides. The sequence continues at coordinate 18,628 of JAALXK010000235.1, read as the reverse complement.
CGTTCATTGACGTTGGAGGGGACTCAATCCCTACACATAGATCTGTGGGAAGTAGCACTTCCATATCCACCCGGACTCAACCAGACCTTCTCTATCTCAACATCCTACAAGAAACTGTCAACGATACCTCTACAGGTCATCCAAACGAAAGCGACCCCGAGTTACATGACGGTCCCGATGGTGGTTCCAACATACGAACCCGCCAATGGAACCCGCTGTCACAGCTTGATGATGATGACAAAGATTATTTAGCCCGGAAAAGGGTCTTTGAGTTCCCTCCTACACAGTTTATGTAAGCTTTTCTAGGGTCCAAGTATGCCGCAAGACCCTCTAACAAGGCTATAGGTACTCTATAATAAGGACGTACTTCGAGCATGTGCATCCTTTTGCTCCAATCATCAATAGAGTGGAGTTTGTCCAAAGTTATCGATCAGGGAGCTGCAACCCTTTTCTTCTCTATGCCATAGCCACTGCCGCAAGCCTATATATCTCTGATGAAGTAATTGCAGGCTGTGGGTATGGAGATAGATCTGGTGCCCAGAAAGGCTTCTTCTCAAAGGCGAAGCTTTTGCATCATTTCTATTGCCATGGGGACCAACTCTCCATGTTGCAGGGTTCAATCATTCTTAGTGCTACGATACTGGACCATGCATCCGATAAAGACTTCCAGTACTGGTTTTACAACTCTGTTCAACGTAGCTATAAGCTAGGCCTGTATAACGGGTAGGCTCTAGAGGGGAAGGTGATGGTAACTATAGTCTACTAACGGCCATTAGGTGTCTTCGTGATGGTACATCTCAAAAGCTCTACCGGCGAATATGGTGGGTTCTTCATGTACGTTGTGATGATCATACATTCTTTCAACTCAACTAACGTATTCGAGAACTGGGATGTCTTTCGCATTTTCATCAATACCCAAAACATGCGGCTGTTATCAAACGCAGATCCTGTTGGCGCTATTACTGAGGATGACTGGGAGCTTGAAAATATGGATCAAAGCTCTGACTTATTATCTCCAACAACCCATGCTCAAAAGGTCTCCTTTATGGCGCATTGCGAATTAGCCCAAATCTGTGAGCTTTTAGTCTTGTCTTGTTGTTTTGAAAAAAGCTAAGAGAAAGCAGTTGAAAAAGTCATGTCTGTCGCCAGAAGCTCAAGTGCCTCTTCAGACGAGGTGCGCAAGCTGATCAATCAACTTGATTCATGGCGAGGACTACTTCCAGAAAGGATGCAGCTTGTTACGTCTTTTATGGAGAGTGAGACTTACTATCTTCAAGCTCTCACAATGAGTTATCGATTTGAATGCGTTATGTGCCGTCTTCTACACAGAGGACGATGGCAACAGCACGACGAAAGCCTAGGCGAATGGGCCCAAGGACGATTTCGACGGGCTATCGCGGAAATGGATAATATCGCCAAAAGACTTATGCTTAATGGCACTATCAAGACACAATCCATCGCAGTGTATGTATATCACCTACCCCCAAACAACGTCTTTCAAGGCTTATTATTTCGCAGTGTCACTACTATCATAGCACTTCTTGCACTACATATCGAATCTGCCTTGAACCCTTCAGAGTCAAGTCTCATTAAGTCGATGGCTCGTATATCTATCCAACATACGATGCTTGCCTTAGACGAGATACGCGATCACCCTGCTATTAAGCGAGCCATGCCAACATTTGAGTTAGTGCTCTCTAAGCACAAGCTTTATACAGTATCTTCAAACGATGCTGAGCAGCCCGACACTACGAATTCTTTTTCAGAAGATAATGGACTTATTGGTGTTCAGGCTCCACCAGCCCAGTTAGACATGTCGTTATTGCCTGATGAAGAGTCCTACTTGTATGGAGATTTTATCGGATTTGACTTCTTAGACCGCTCGCAAATGGAACAATTAGATTTTACAGGGATTATCGGTAACATGATTTAGAAACTACTCAAAAGAAATTGATGTATTCTTGTTCTCTTGGTAAAGCTTCACCCGACCTCGGGGAGAGAAATAGCTTGTATCGAAAGCTAGACATCGTCTACCAGGTCAAAGCCGAGGTATCAAGCGGTTCAAATGAGGGGGAAGCAAGAGCAATTAAGTAAACCCCGGTTCTGAAAGCATGGCACTATCTTCTGTGTTGCATTGTGGATAAACGGTTTGGGATAACAGTCTCCGTTTGGTATAGGGATCGTGGATCTTTCCCCGCATTCTTGTCCAAAGCAACCTTTCCCCAGATTTCCCCACAAACACCATAGAAAAATAATGGACTATTGATAAAGATTTTTCCGACCCATGACGGAACGGAATCTCGGCACATACTACGGTATTGTAGCGCCATTAACTTATAAAATAAGGATACCGTGGCGTACTGCCAGGAGAACACCAGTATCAAGATATCAGCAACATGAAGTATCCCGGGTTTCTTATACTGGCGGTGTTGGCCGTAAGCTCCGTTGGCGAGTCCCGTGGACTTCACTATCCGTCCGATGCTCCACTGACAATCAAGACTTCGAGTGGATACCTCTCAGGATTTGTCAACGAAACTGCTCCCAAAGTCCGACAATTCCTTGGAGTCCCTTACGCTGAGCCGCCGCTGAAGTCACTTCGTTTCCAGCCTCCACGTCGAAAACACAGTTCAGGCCATATTTCAGCCAAGAAATACGCGCCATCATGCAAGCAAGCCATCAGCAAAGCCCCGACGGTGTATACCGAGAATATGCCCCAGTTTCTTACTAATGGTGGTGATTCTGAGGACTGTCTGTATCTCAACGTTTATGCCCCATTGAAGCCAGCTTCCGAGCGACTTCCTGTGTTTATCTACATCCCTGGCGGTGGTTTTACTGGAGGTGGCGCAGATTCGCTTTACAAGATTCCCGACAAGTGGATCGAGAAGACTCAGTCTCACATTGTTGTTACGATGAACTATCGAGTCAATCTCTTCGGCTTCCCCAATGCCAAGTCAGCTCATCAGAACGTTGGCCTTCTCGATCAGCGCATGGTTGTTGAATGGACGCGCGACAACATTGCAGCTTTTGGGGGTGATCCTCAAAAGATGACCTTATGGGGCCAGTCAGCTGGTGCTGGTTCCGTTGGCATGTACGGATATGCCTACCCGAAAGATCTCATCGTCAAAGGTTTGATCTCAGACTCAGGTGCGCCAGGCATGTTGGTCAAGCCTTACGGAAATTACTCTAGTTTCGACACGCTTGCTTCCAAGGTTGGCTGTGCGCATTCAACAGGCAAAAATCAGCTTGCTTGCATGCAAAAGGTTGATGCATCTGTTCTTCAGAAGGTCTACTCTGACACTCCAACTATCTCGTTTACTCCTGTTGGAGATAACGTCACAGCCTTTTCCAATACGACCGATCGACTTGCAAGAGGCTTGGTTACTAGAGTTGTGAGTTACATGTTCGACTCCGCGAAGGAACAGTCTGACTAATATATTACGAAAGCCTTGGATCTTTGGTAATAATGCTAACGAAGGTGCGGGTTTCGGCACTTACAATGCAAGTGGTCTGTCACAAACTGCTATTGTGATTGGGCTGCAAGCCATCATTTGCCCAGTCGCTGCGGAAGTCAGGTAAGTCAAACAGTAACTACAATAGAACCATTACTTAATCATTACCCTAGAAACCGGGTAAAGTTTGGATACCCAACCTACAGATACTACTACACTGGAAACTTTTCCAACATTTCGCCTCTGCCATGGATCGGAGCGACTCACAGTGGTATGTTTGTTGTTGTGATAGTAACTTCCATACTAATTGACGACTAGCTGAACTTCCTCTTCTATTCGGAACACATTACGAGTACCGTGGTAACTCAACAGAGTATGAATGGGAGGTTGCGGAGGGTATGCAGAGTAAGTACTGTCAAGAGATATATTCATCTGAGGCGTTCTTAACATTCACCAAGGTCTCTGGCTCTCTTTTGCCCGCAATCCAAACAAAGCCCCCCAAGAAGGAAGAAGCATTACTTGGCCTCTGTACAAGCCTAGTCAAAGAAAGATGGCTGTTTTTGCAGAGACAAATGCGAAGTGGTTCCAGCTGAGGGATGAGACTCTCACTGAAGGTCATTGCCAGTCAAGTTAGATTCGACTATATGAACAAGACTTTGTATGGCAGTTTTTTGGGTCATTGGGCAGTTGGGTAAATCATGGGGGCTACCAGTTTACTTGAAGGTCGGAATCAGGCCGAAGAATACAGTTGCGAAATGAAATATCGGATAATACAGCTCTGTTTAAAGTTGAATCTAATTATATATTTGACCAAGATATTCGATGATATCTAGATTTTGATGGAGTCGATAATTTCAATCGCCTTATGATCCACAATTGCAGCATTGTAACGCTCACGCATGGGAACCACCTGTTCCTTAGCCTGCAAATCATAAGGAGTTAGGATTTAGCCTACGCCAGACAGCGTTGACTTGGAATACTCTCTCATGACTTCTTCATCCTTAGGAGAACCGGTTGGGCCACCAAATCGGGCGACAGCTTCAAAATAATGCTTGATGACATCCATCTCATGAGCCCTGCGGTCTTTGACGGACATAGTTCCTATAATTAAATAGGTCAAATCGTGAAATGGCGATCCAATCTCAAAGGTCTGCCAATCAAGGAAGAAAGCCTGGTTTGCCAACCTTATCGATAAAGGTGTTGCCCGAGTGCGGATCTCCACGGATCAAAGACCTAAATTTTGGATCTTTTGGTGGCGAAGTGCTTCTTGATGGCAGCTATCGTACGCTCTCGGGATCCCTTGATGATATCAGGGCATCAGTGGTCGATCAGCGCCGAGGGTTTGATCATCCCACATCACCGTCAGACCGATAATAATACCCTCGTATGTAGGCGTGGACCAAGAGCAGTTAGCCCGTGTGTAGCCCCAGCTACTAGCGTGCAGTGCAACCAGTTGTTCAACACCAGCTTTGGTCTGTTCGACAGTCCACTCGTCCACAGGATTTCCAAATGTGTATCCGTTGATGTTCAAGTCCTCCATAACAAGGATACCCTGTGTGTCTGAATTTCCTGCCCACCAGACTTTGGGAAGCGATATATTGCGCAAGGTCGACGTAATACGGCTGAAAAACCTGGCTTCATTGGTGTACGCAGCGATCAAAAGGGGCCTATACTGCTCGTTGGTCAGCATGGCGGGATTGAAACCTCACTTGATACATACATCAGTTGGTCGATCTTCATCACAGTTCTCGTCCTGGTATTTGATAGTGAAGAACAGTTTGCTGGCTGTAGAAATAAGTGTTCAGGGAGGGTAGCAAATGGATACATATCGGATGCAGTCATGCTTTGATGATGGCGAAAAAAAAATGGTCAACCAGAGACCACTGGGGTACCATTTCGTTCTTCTTATACGCCATTTCATGTCAATCTGCCGAGGCCTCGCTTAGTTAGCGACTGCCTTATACCTGCACAAGCATCAAGGCTATGGGGCTTATACCAGGGTTGATAAAAGTTAGTTAATATTCCGAGGCGGGATTTCGTTGCTTCTAGTCTTGTTGGATAGATAATAAGAGGACAGATAGCACGGCAGACACTTCGCCTTATGCAGAAATAGAAGTCGGCCACTCGAATCCGTAAAACTCCAGTCGTAAATACCCTGGCTATAATCTACTGTTGGAGGTGTCGGTCGAGACCTTGTGTTAGTTATTAAATCGCCCAAGAAAATTATCACACGAGTCTGCTAAACAGTTACAAGATCTGCACGCCACCTGCCTTCATTATCTGTAGGTAATCCTCCGGCAGTGGACTTCCAGGGGTTGAAACTAGGGTAGCGAGCATCAACCAACACCCAAACCCCTACATTTTCGGATGTGGCAGTATTGGAACCTATTTAACCGTGGCATGGAGATCGGGAAGCCCATTAAATGGAACTTATGCATGCGGTTTATTAACTGAAATGTACCCCTGCCTCAGCCTGTTTAAGACATGCCACCTATCACAGTTCGTCACAGTTGAAGGGAAGTGAAATTTATCATACGACGCTTTGTTGGTCGAAGTCTGCAGAGAGAGTTGAAAGCTTCCCTTGCAATAATATTGGAGCCTGGCTGCCGATTTTATTTGAGAACTGAACCTATCTTATTCAAGTAGAAGGCTATGTCTTGGCATTGTGTAACTTTGACCAGCTCTTCGAGACGTTGGATGATACAGGCGATACCTAATAGGTTTCCAGAGTAGTCTCCTTCTCAAACTGCCTTGGCAAGGAATTGGGGTCCCGGAAGTGCAGCATCAGCGCCATACAGGAAGTGAGCAGGAAGTATAAACAATGCACCATCACAAACCAGATCAGTAGGTAAGCAGAATACCTTGGTTTGATCAATGGGAAAATTCGGGATACGACCACCAAGTTGCTTGTTCTTAGTATAGCCAAACAGAGCAGCTCCAACCACTTGGTTTTGAACGGCACCGGTAAGCTGAGAGAGTGCGTACCCAACAACAACAGTGCCTTGACTACAGTAGACGAATTTTTTAGTATCATGTATAGTAAGAGGGTTAAAGGAGTACTCACCTATATCCAGCAGTCACGACAGGTGTATTGGGGCATTTGTCATGGCTCATTTGAAAGAGCCGTTTGGCCTCATTGATCGAGGCGATGTTGGTCCCGTCAGGAAGGAAGTTAGATGGTAGGTCAGCCTTATAAGGCCCGCCAACACCTTGGACCCAGATATCTGGGATGAAAGCCTGCATAGCTTCGACCAGGATTGGTCCAACAGTAATACCCTGGACAACAGATTAGCTTTTGACTCGATTCCAACCAGAGAAGAGGTAACGAACAATATTTCCAGGCTCAGTACTACCACGAGCATAGATCAAAATTGCCTTGGGGCACTTGGAAGAGTCTCCATTCTCGAGATCATCTCGAGTGAGTAGTCCACGCGCCTCAAGGAGGCTGACATCCCGAGTGACCAAGCCAACTTCCCGGTTTGATGAGATGGGAGTTGCCAAAGCCCCAACAGCCAGGAGGAAGGTCGTGATATAGGCAGCATACATCTTGAAGAAGGGAATTTGAATGGAAAGAGGTAATGGTGTAGGCTCTTTAGTTTACTGTCTTGTTCAGAAGCTGAGGACTGGAAACTTCAAGAAGGGCAGTCCTTTTATAGTTGAAACAAAGCGGTTCGGTTCTTGAGGGCTACCAGTTAAGCCCATATACTATCACAAGCTTCAAAAATTCAGGAAGTTTGACTAGAATTCGAAACATGGGGTGCATTCGACTTTCCGTTTCTTGATTAGTTTCGCAGCTGACTATTTACACAAGATCGGTTCCCCGGATTTCACATGGGCATTAAATGACTCTTAGTTTCCTTTCCCAATTCTGTCCGGGGCACCAGTTAACCTCTATTTCTAGGCATTTAAGAACTCAAAAGTCTAGTGTTGGGGCAGATTGTTGAAGCCCTGCGTTGTGGTTAACAACTCTTCATATTATCTGGTCTGCCTGAACGAACTGTATAGCGACCAACTGAACTGTCTATATTTCGGGGCGGCCATCGGCCATTGTCCGACCATAGAACACCCTCTCAATCGTTGGTGGCTGACAGGATTCAGCCATACTTTGATTAGTCTGAGACATGATGCATACCCCAGAATCTTGGGGTAGAGATCTTGCCCGTATCTCCAATCAATAAGTGGAGAAGCCGAGGAACCCGAACATATCTTGATGGTGAAAGCAGGACCAAAGTGTGGGGTATGCAGCCTCTAATCCTGCCTCGGATTCAGAACCTACGCTGTGCTTGTGAAATGTAAAGAAAATTGCTATCCTTAGATATACATTGGCCTATTGCCTCGGTCAGGAGGCTGACACTGCTCCTACGGAACAGTTACATCGGAAGGGCCGAATAGCAAGACTTGGCATCAACCCAATGGTGATCGTTTAAATGCCTGGTGGTATATTAGCAACTTCCAGAAACAGTAAGTCTAACAAGTAGAAAGAAGGTAGAGTGATGGAGCTGGTATTGTGCGCGAAGGTTCCAGAGACCATGATACCGAGACTCTACAACAAGACAAGCGTTTGCAGGTTCAGGGACATGTGAATCTTGGCCTAGTTTCTGTTCCTGATCGGACTTATAATTATCCTGCTATTCAGGCAGCCAAATTCATAGCTGAGCACTGCTGCAGAGTTGATCTTTAATTCACATTCTATGTTTAGGAATTCGGAAATTATGGCTAAAGGATTGTTATAGTATTAAGAAGAATGGAGTCTTTGCAAACTCCATACTTGGATCTGTTGACTAACACTATCTAATTACTGCCTCCCTGCTCAAAAACTAGGCTCTAAGAAGAGTCTCGATGTCCTTGGTGATATCTTGCAGCGGGAAAGATGCCCTCTTTCCAGTAGTACCATTAACAGCATCTCCAAAGTACTCGCTAACGACATAGATACTGTTGGAGATCTGCACCGAAGCCACCGTGAATCCACCCTGCTTCGAGAGAGGGTTGGGGATAGTACCGAGCTTCTCCGCAGATGTCCAATCCCCGTTGCTAGATCGCAGCACGACGGTACCTTTGGTGTTGTCACTGGCCAAAAGGACGGTACCAGCGTAGCGCGAAGGCAAAAGCAAGCCATCAAGGTCTTCTCCGATACGCTCGCCATTGGACTTGCTGCCATCCGATACAGGAACGTGAACGGGTTTGCCCTTGGAAGCTTGCATGTCAAAACGGTAAAGCTGGCCATCGGTATTGTCAGTGACAAGAAGGTTGTCACCCTTGCGAGCGATTCCTGAGAAGCCATGAATGGAATGGTTGGCTGGCTTGACAAGGTACCAGGGAATAGCCGAGTTGCCATCAGCGCTGACCTTGATCAAGCTGCTGGGAAAGGTTCCGAGAACAAATGTGTTGCCTGCGTCGTCGGATTCGCTGTCCTGGTAACCACCGTACACCCCCTCGGTGACTTGGGTCAAGTTTGTTTTCCACAGCAGAGTGTTGTTTCGGAGGTCGAATTTGACGAGGAAGTTGTCTCCCTCGATGTTCTGACCACCAGTATCGAAGGCCGCGCCGGCATCAATGATGAGGGATAGTCGGTCCAGTGGGTCAACGCGGACTCCACTAGCATGGAGTAGAGGGTCACCACTAAGACCGGGAGCTTCAAAGGTATGGACTACCTCCTTGCGGTAAGGATCCCAGGCGATAGCTGTCGCGTTATACAACACGCTTGGATTATTGTCAGTATTTCGTTCATGGAACCAAGACTGGAATGTACTGACCTGGAGTATACAACACAACGGCGGGTATCAAAGTCAACATTCTCCGGGTACAACTGAAAGGCTTCAATTGTTTTGTTTCCAGAGACGGGTGCGCAAGTAAGTGGTCGAGGAAGATAACTTGCGAGACTGCCCTGTACGGCCAAGCCGAGGAGACTGATTTTGGCGATCATGGTGAGTGTTTAGCTTTTAGTTACTTTCAGTTATTAAATACTATTTGTGTTTAGATGTAAAGAGAGTGGAAGAGATTGATGATGGTGATGGTGATGAGAGAGATTTAGCAGGAAACACGGAGACATCTTATAGATTTGAAGTGACATGGGCTATGCAAATGATTACGACGATGTAACTCAAAATTGTTATCATTTTAAAGTTTATTTGGTAATACCTTAAGCTGTGACACCAAGGAGGCTACGATTTGTGACATTAGATGCGCTGATACGGTGGGATACTCGTTCTCTCATGTAATCAAGGAGATCAAAAAGCAACGCGCAATCGGAGCGAAAAGAGATAAGGCCTGCCGAGTGGGATATAGTGGGGCATACTGGGCTACTGGTCCTTGATTTAGAAGGAGACTAGAATTATTCTAGAAGGTCAAGTTGATGCATTGAATGCTAAGATTTCAGAATGCTGATGATGACACGTGACATCCCACTTGATATCCCACTCGGCGATATTCTCTTCTGGCACATGTCCATGCTCGAGTTTCATCAGCCTCATATTCATGAAAAATGAGGTTATGGTTGCAAACAAATCGACTGTAATCCCACGCACGGACTTTGAGAGCATGCAACCAACTGGTAAGATAGATTAAGAAATATTTGCAATAACCCTGTACAACAGCTTACATCATCTTCCTCCAAACACTTCAACCCATCACAAATGTATTGTTGCAAGATCCTTTCTCGTCTCTCCACCGCCATGACTTGGTTCTTCTCCAATTTTCTCACCAACGTCAAGCTTCACTGGTTCATTGATCTTTGGTCTCGTCGCGAGTTGAATCTGATCCCCTTCATTTGGGACAGTTGCGTTCGGGTGCGAGTTTTCGAGCTGCAGATATTTATCAATGGCCCCCATACGGTTTTCCAATGGTGTGTTATGTCTGAACTTCTGAAGTAAGAGGATTCGAATCTCAGGCTGATTTTGTAGAAGATCATCCCAATCATTCGAAGATCCAAGCAACTTGTTAGTATTGTTGAAGTTGTCGATGACAAAGTTGATGCAAAACCTTCTTAGTTTTGAGTCTAGCGAGGTGTTGTTGCATACGTATCGCACATCCTCGCAGGTCATAGCCCTACCGAATGATGCACGTACGTGTTGTCCGAATAGACGACTCATTGCGTAGTTTTGGAACTCCCAGCATTGAAGCTTATCGCCAAGAACCCAGCATTTGGCGTCAATGTTTGAGTCTGATGCCAATGAAAAGACGTCGTAGCTTCCGTAGTAGATCCACTCCACGAAGACACTAAACACGGTGGGATCATATCCGGGAAGCTCAATTGGTCCACTGGGAGATCCCTGAGAATCCAGCGAACATGCCGATTTTAGGTATGGCGAGTAATACGATACCAATTTTATAGGAAGAGACCATGTCTCAGTCGTCTTGGCAGAGTTATCATTTGTTGATGATGACGCGCCAACACGAATCTCGATTGCATTGCCTCGAAGACTGTCTCATTTAGCCATTGTATGGTACCGATGCAACATTGAACATACAGTTCCAATTTACTTCTGTCGACTCTGGTATTTGTTGTTGAAAGTGCCAAGTCGGGCACGATGAAGAATCCGGCTTTCGCATCAGGAACTGGACTGGGCTTCCGATGATGATAGTCTTCTAGCCTGTGTTCCTCGACACTGAAAGCACCGTACTCCTCTCGGCATGTGAAGGTTTGGTATTGGCTGATATCACCATGTACACGTTCTTGGTAGGGGCTTATGGGTGTCGGCTTATCCCATGAGCCAGGCTTCGCGGTTTCTATTGTAGATCAGCATGAAAATTTACATAAAAAACTCCTCTTGGAAAGGTACCGGTGTGCATGTTTGGTAAATATCAGTGAGACAGAGGTGGATGTTCAAAAGGAGGTACATACGTCATTGACGATATTTCAAGCTGAGCTGAGATGTGGAGGAAGGAAAAGCCAATGATGTAACCGGTCTTATCTAAAGAGCAGAGTTAGGCGAGATAAGAGATAAGAGATAAGAGATAAAATATATGATTAGAGTGGGGCAGCTGATGCACCGCCAACCAGAAATGGACAGCGGATTTAAAACAGGGGTTCAGTGTCTAAAAGGCCGGCACCTAGATCTTGAGTCTGCGTGTTTTGATCAATCATGGTTCCTGTCACGGTTTGGCTCGGCATTTACATGTATGAGGATTAAATTATTGAATAAAATTTTGACATATCCTGCGCCTCTAGTATTCTGTATTTTACTGAGCATTCTTAGCTTGTTGAAATGAGTCAAGTTCAGGGTTCTGACATGGTTCGATTAATGACAAAGCTAAAGTTCTTGCAAAAACGCAGACACCATCACGTTAGCAAATACTTACTTTTTATTCAAGAGAATTAATACAGTAATAGACACATAATTACATTAGCCAACCTTCGAGTCAATACTGATACCTATAGTGCTACTTTTTGCTATTTGAAAGAAGAAGTGTAGGGTATGTTGCTGAGGTTGATCTGGCTGATAACGTCTGATAAGAACTACCTAAACACCCACACAGGTCACTACCAAGGTAAAGTTTCTTTTAGCACTAGCAATCTCGCTAATTATGTCTCTAACAATAATGCATAAATCTATTACTCAATTAAGCACTGCATTACTACCAGCAACCCCAGCCCCCTCACGACATCTGTAGTTTGACTCAATTGGATGAATAAGTAGTGCGAAAACCAATGTAAGCAGGTAATATTATCCGGAGATAGTAACGCTATTGAGGTTTACTCCGAACTCACTTAATTGACTGCCCAGCCAAGTCTTGCAACCTAATATTAAGCTTAACTCTGTAGTTTAGGCCGCGAATCAAAGACCACCTGTTTGACGTCATCCAGATAACCCATCAATTATGCAGCTTAAATGACTATCTCTATTCAGCCTCGTGGGAATAACGCATGGTCTCTAAGCGAAGGAAGCTGCTGCCCATTCATCGATTTATCCGCACTAATAAATCATTCCGTCTCATGCCTCAAACAATATCCTAAAGCAACGGTCTTCCCTCCCGGCGACCGGAGCGCCAAGTAATAACTGTGGAACGTCAAATCGCGGGGTTTTGAATCTCTCTTGTTCCCATTCGATAATGCCCGATCAAGTACTACCTAACTAACATCCAGATAGGAAGCTCACTCGTCATCGGCACTTGGCTCGGAGATGTTGGTAAACATATAAGAGCTCATCAATACTTTTAAAAATTTGAGACGCTACGCAACGATGCATCTCCTAATCACTGCAGCCCTCTTTTCCGGCGCTTCGGCGCTAAAGTACGCTGGAAATCAAGTCCCTTTTAACCCCGATCCCCCTCAAATCGCTGCCAACTTTCCCGATGTGGATCAAAAGCTTTACTCGCCGGCTTTCATCAATCCAGATGGCGTCGCACCTGGCTTTGCCAATGGAACCTCGGCTCCCAATTCTCAGCAGACGCTAGAGCAATTTCTCTGGACCTTGGCTTCTCGTAATGAATGGATGACATATCACAACCCTGTCTTTACTTCCGAAGAAGGACGGTCGATTCCATATGTCGTCTTATCTTCATCAAAGTCGCTGTTGCTTCCTTCACCTGCGGGAAATACGACAAACAAAGTCCGCGTTTGGCTGCAAGGCGGCGTTCACGGAAATGAACCTGCAGGTGAAGAGGGTCTTTTGGCACTTCTTGGAAAAATGGATGCGGACCCAGAATGGGCTCTATCAATCCTTGAGAAACTCGACGTTATGGTACTTCCGCGATATAACCCCGACGGATCAGCTTACTTTCAGCGTCTTCTCGCTAGAAGCTGGGACCCTAATCGAGACCATACAAAAATGATGTCTCAGCAGACTATTGACGTCAAGCAGTTGAATCTCAAGTTCAACGCGCATGTTCATCTAGATTGTCATGAGTATGGAGCTGGGTCGAAATTGACACATGGGAATAAGACATATGTTCCTGTGCAGGACAACCAATTCTCAGCATTCAAGAATCCCAATGTCCATGCTGACATTCGCTCGATGGCCGAAGCTCTCTTTGTACCCAAAGTCGCCAGCGCTCTACGCAAGAAGAATCTCACGACCGATGGCTATGTTGTGGCGAGTCAAGAAAATGACACTATTAAGCTTCAAGACTTTGTCACCGATACCCGCGGTGAAGTTACGGTCTTCCTTGGTCAAGGTTTAGCTTTCCTCTCCGAAACGAGAGGTATTGGTATTGGAGATGAACACTTTCAGCGCAGGACAACAGCTGGTTTGACTGCTGCTGAAACAGTACTTCAAATTGCAGCTGATAACGCTGATTTGGTGTATGAGACTGTTGAGAAGGCGAGGGCAGACTTTATTTCCAATGACCAAGAGATCATCGTCAGAGAACAGCCACGTTGGATGGAGAGCACCCGGCAGTATATCGACGCTGAGACAGGTAATATTACTGATGTTCCTGTTCTCTTTGGCAACAATACTCCTCCTGCGAATAATCTCACCCGAGCCCGCCCAGAAGCTTACATCTTCAGTAGAGCCTGGTCCAGCGCCGCCCTTCGTCTTCGCGCTGCCGGGGTCAGAGTCGATGAGCTGGCTGTTGCCTTTGAAGGAGAAGTCGAAGCGTACAACATTACTTCTGCGACCCTTGCACCGACTAAATACGAGGGTATTGCGCTTACAACAGTAAACACCAAGTTGAGCAAGAAGACAGTCAAGTTCCCTGCTGGAGCGTATTGGGTTAGTACAAGGCAGCAACATGCGGCGCAGGCTTTTGTGAGATTGGAACCTGAGCATCCAGATGGATTTGTTACTTTTAATATTTTTCCTGTTGATGCTGGGGATGAGTATCCGGTTTACAGGTTTCCAGCGAGGAGTTGATGTAGAGCTGAGCTACCTAGCTAAAAGACAAAGAGTAGAATTCATATGTTACAAGAAATACATGCCCCATTTCCAACATACACATTTATTTGAAAGGCCGAGCTTTCAATAAAGTTATACATTATCTGAGCCCAAGGTTGATTTTGTCTCTGGAATCTGCCTTGTCCGGCTTACCCTCTTTGGGACGCCCTGCATAAGCGGAATGAAAGCGCTATTGGATCACAATGTCACCCCGCACTCCTAGAACTCAGTCCATTTTCATTTTCAACCTTCATATGCGATGGATCCGTTGTCCATCGCGTCGGGCGCTGCCGGACTCGCCATCAGTTGCGCAACCATCGGCAAGACGTTATACACATGGATAGACGATACCATAGATGTCGACGAAAATGTCTCCAACTTAGTCGAGGAGGTTATGATTCTGAAACGAGTCCTAGACTCTATCAGTAATGCCTCTCGTAGAGTTCCGCAGGCCGTCATGGTTGAGATCGACCCTGGAAATGGTCTTTGGACCTCGATTAATGCTAGCTTGAATGATATCGACAATACCTTCAAGAAGCTCAAACAGTTAATGGCCGACCTTGAGAAGACGAGCTTCTTTAGTCGAGGGTTCCTACGAAAGTCAGCCAAGCAGATCAGATTCAGTCTTCGATCAAAGGATATTACTGTATACAAGGACAGAATAAAGTCTTATAATACAGCAATGAATAGTGCTCTCTCCATGATCAACGTGTAGGTGGCTTTGACCGCTGATTCGTCGATATCACTGACCTGCTTAGATGCCTTCTCATCCACAGCAATTCCTCTCAAGATTCAGTGTTCAAAGTCCTCTCGGGGCTCAAGTCACAAGTGAGGCAGGTTGCTTCCGCTTTAAAAACAAGCAGTCCATCAAGCCCTGGCCCATCCGGCGGACAAGAAGAAGATCTCCTGATATCACGGAACCTACAACAACTTGTTCGGGTAGCAGAGAACTTTCACTCCAGTGCTAGTACTATTGTCGGGGAAGGATCTCGATCAACAGTCTGGGGTGGAAGTGTTATGGGTGATCCATTGACGGAAGCACAGACATCGATGATCGAGGGATGGATACCACCTATCAACGAAGAACCTGACGCCGGTTCTCAGTCTGACTCTGACAATGAGACAGAGCTAGCTCGCAGAATCGAAGATCTGGCGATTAAAAACGAGATAGAGGGAGATCACGCAAAGGCAGAAGAGTTTTACAGAACTGCAATCGATCACGGCAAAGCAAGTTCGAGACAAGCAAGCGATATCACTGCCATGAGAGTACGACTTGCATATGCATGTATGCGACAAGAGAAGTGGAAAGAAGCTGAAGAAATCATTCCTCCAATCGCATTTGAAAGAAAGACAAACGACATACTGGTCTATCACGCAATGCATGCCTTGGCACTAGCTTCCAGGGATAATTCCAACCTTGAAGATGCCGAGAAGTATTGCAAGCGGGCTCATTGGGGCAAGAGAAAAGTTCTCGGCAAAGACCATATAAGCACCCTGGAGACATTGATGTTGCTTGCTTCTATCTGCACCGCGAGAAACAAGTTGATTGAGGCAGAAGCCCATCGAACTTTCATCCCAAGCTACTATGAAATTAGGATAGATGCAAATGCTCTGACTTACCTTCATCGATCAGTTGAGACATTGATCAACGATGACGATGTTGTATCAGTTTACTCACGAGTTTATCAACAGCCATTGTTAGCTCAAGAACAAGAGCCGTTGAGTACTCAGCAACAACATGCTCCCGGTCAATTCTACTCATCAGGTCACAGTCGAGTGGCTTCGGGTCAGACCTCGTCACCAAGCACGTTCGAGTATCCAAAGACATTTGGTTCTCAATACACTCTTCCGTCAACATCGTCGAGCCAGCAAGACATGGTGCAATATCCACCACAGGACATGCCAAGACCAGAACAACCTTGTAACACTTCTATCCCCCGAAAAGCTGTTGGGACTCTGTATACAAGCCCATACACATCAGACGGTTACAAAAATATGGGACAATATGGCCAACCTCAGTATTACCAGCAGGTCTACCAGAACCCTTACGCAACCTCAACATCCCCTTTTACTGGGCCGGGAGACTATCAACTTCCGCCACCGCCTCCACCGCTCGATACTTACAGTACAACAACAACTGCACCGGAGCTGGGGCGCAACCCTGACATATTTGTTTCCATTAACTACATGAAGCTGGATTGCGAGACTACAAGTGTTTCATACGTGTTCTATGAACTTGCCTCAGCAAGATCAGATGTACTGACTGAATGGCCCGGCACTGGTTCCTCCAGCAAGAAATCTGTACGTCAATCGACCATAGTCCATAGAGTAGCATCTAACTCTCTTAGGTTCCTAATGTCATCTACTACGATCAATATCTCAAGCCAGTAGGATGGGGCCATGATATCGCCAATGTCCTCAGCCCAAAGGGCCATCCGAAGACAGGGGTTCAAAAGGTTGACAGACTCCCCCTGTACCTCGCGCAAGCTCTAGGATTAAAGTCTGAGATTCAACTACCTCCTCTTCCTGCCGGACTAGATGCGGCTCAGGTCTCAGCCGACTTCCTAAATGAACTCAAAATAGCAATTTGCAGTCAGCTCCAAAAAGCATTTGGCTTCGGCTTTGATATGTATCAACGGGAGATCAGATGGATTATTACTATCCCAGAATTCTTGGAAAACGCATATTTCACAGAACTTTTGGAAAACACAGATTTGACTGAGTTGAGACGGGTGTTTGAGAGAGCTGGATTCAATCATAATGAATATGATACAAAGTTGACATTTGTCCGCGAGGTTGAAGCGGCAGCATATCAAGCTGACCTGCAAGGCTATCTCAAACTGAATCTCGGTGATGGATTTGTCTTCATCAGCTGCGGGAAAGAGATATTTGAAATGTCAGCTTATCAGCTTACACGATCTAACCCTTTTGCTATGACCCAGATCGGACAGGGAGTAGTCGAGAACTGGGGGTAACTTGAACTTCCTCCTACTGTTGATGAATTAGCTAACGTAATATTTACAGACTGACTACTATACGAAATGCCTTTTCTCAAAAAGTTAGGATGAAGTGCAAGCGTATGAAGCTTCTTTCAGGTTCCACAACAGCTCGGAGAGTATATGACAAATGCATTGCTGAATTCGACCAGCGTATCATACCTGACTTTCGAGATAACGGGCAAAAGTGGGAAATTGATGTTGGCCTTGAAACAGAGTTTCCAGAAGCAGATATTATGAAAGGCTTTATGACCTATACTAATGAGGAAATTCTGTCCTGTTTCCGATCAGTTACCGACAACATTGTTAATGTTCTTCACCAAAAGGTCTACGAGGTTACTCGGACCAGGACACTTCAGGTACTTTAACACTTTGTTTAAGCCGGTATGGAAAAGAGCTGACTTGTGCTAGATGATTCTTGTTACTGGAGAGTTCAGTTCGTGTGAGTTCTTGATCAATCAGATCAAGGCTGGAGTACATGAGAGCTTGCGATTGAAGGTGATGCGGCCGATGGATCCACAGTCATCCATCGCGATGGGTGCTGCAAGTCTAGCTTTTGCCAATCATAATAAGACTTGACACGTTGTTTGATCAAGGAGAAATATCTATTCAACGTGCTATAGTGTTGTTGTGACAGTCACCCTCCATGACCGTGCAATCTCCCCTCCTCACATCGGCGAGAAGTCCTGCACGGGCGTCAACCCAATCATATCACCATCCTCTAGCTTATAAAACGCCCTCGTACTCTCCACATCAGTCTTCTGAACCTCTGGAGGCTGACTGCCATACGCCATCACTGACTTATCGTTCCTATCCCCCAGTTGTACCGCCGTAAAACCCTCCCTAGTCTTGCCTGTCTCTGGATTGATATCCAGCGCAAACTCATGCCTCAACCCCAAAACGTGGCCAAGCTCATGCATAAACACTTTCCACATATTCGCCTTCCATTTGGGCATGGAAAACGCTGGAGTGTACACGAGCATCATGCTAAGGTCGTTGGGGTTTGGGAAAAATGCAGAAGCTAGTGCATGTGAGTGGCCACCGCCGAACCACAGCGCAAATGTTGCGTCGGCCAAGTTGGTTACCCACTCAAAGGTGACTCCTATGTCTAGGTCGTTCCATGCTTGGCACGCCATGTTGAGATGCTGAGCGGCGTAGTCGGCATCGGCAGCAGTTTTGAAGCCTTCTTTCATGGCGACCCATTTGATGACTGACCCAGGTGCCCATCGGGGACAGGAGTGCTTAAAGCCGAGCATGATAGCACCGACATTCTTGTTGTCACTGTTGCGCAGGGCTTTGGGCATGGGACTTTCGGTGATGCAGGAAGGGATGAAGTCGTCATCGGAGGGGTTGGCAGGGGGAATGGGGG
>JAALXK010000234.1:0-83921 GCA_012977745.1 Fusarium anguioides | reverse complement strand
CCCCTTCTCCCCTCCCCTCAACACAAACGGTTCGTCTGACCCCGGAAAGTAAACAACCCGATCTCCAACCCTCACCTTCGACGAAAGTCCCATCGTGCCTCCCTCCGTGATAAAGAAGCATCGTCCGTAACATGTAAATGTTACTTTTCGAACGAACCAGCTCAGATGAGAATGAAGTCTTTCATCTTCTGGTATCTCTTTTCCAACACTAATCCACCAGAGATAAAACTCATAATCTCGAAGTAACGTGCTTGGATCAGACTTTTGGAGGATTCCTGTTCCGTAAAGTCGATACAATTGTGTAAATGCAATAATTCCGGGTTGAAAATTAGATGCAGATCCGTGTGTTGCGGAGAGAGTCATTGCGAAACTCTCTGTTACTGAAGTTTCTGATGACTTCCATTCAGAAATGAGCTTTGAGGCGAGAGATTCCCACTCTTTCATGACCAGTGTAAATGCCTCCGTCCCTGGTGCGTGTGTAATTCCCTCTGGAAGCTCAGGTCCAACTTCTCGAATCGTATCAACCATTTTCCCCTTCATGAGTAACCTTCCGCCTTCAAGGAAACTCAAGCCAGGGAGGAATTTGTTTGCGAGATCATTGTTGGTAATACTATACTTTGTTCCATCAACACCACAAAAGTCGAACCTTTCCTCTGGTTTGTAAGAAGGATCCCGCGGTCTATTGGCTAGATGATTGGTTGAAGTATCGTTAAAGTTAGGTACCCACGATGGAAGACCAGAAAAGGGCCTCGTTGCACCAAGATGTCGCAAGATACTCAGATTCCCCTGGAGTTGAATCAAGGCTTCTGTAAACTGACGAAAGATATCTTCGACAGGAAGGTCATAGTCAACAGGAATAAATCCCGGTTCAAATAATCCCAATACCCCATAGACTCTATCCCTTATCTGGGTAGTTTGACAAACACGACTATACCTGAGTATACTCATCGGATTCGTTCCAAACTTCAGCCATCGAAGCCTCCACAAATGACTATCCGGATCAAAACCCTGGATTGGATGATCCGGGTTATACCCCGGATCATCATGCGGGCTAGAGAGGCCATTTGCATTCCAGAAGGCTCTCCAGGGCTGTGAGTCGTCACCGCACATTATAAGTGCTCGCTTTGCAAGGGCTATTTCTTGAATTACCCACGTTCGGAAGAACCAAGGTCTTTTAACAATGGCGTTCCAAGCGCGCCGTTCTGCCTCAGAAGCAACAGGACGATTGGGCCCTGTACTGTTTATAGTGTCGTCTTTAAGATACTCGAATACGAGATGGGAGTCATCAGCTGCTTCGCCTAGCCATACTATAACCTGTCGTGCTGACTTGTAGATATCGCCCATGATTCTAACTTGCTGATTCCGTTCGCCGTGGACAGATTGGTTGATGCATAAGGCGTCAATCCACAATGTTCGGACGGTATTCATGGATCGAAGATGGATTAGTGCGGAGTGCAGGTTTGGTGTGATCGAAATGTCGTTATCGTCTATGTTGATGTACCTAACAGGAGTGATGTCTCCCCAGACGTACGAAAGGGCTTCATAATCTGGTTGAAAAGTGATATCGCTGTCAATTAATCGACCGCTAAGAGGATCTGTTCGATTCTTTGAGGGGAGAAGTTGCAGAAGACGAAAAGAGCTGCTACTTCTCAATGGTTGGTACATCTGAAGAACAGAAGTTCCTGAGACTGCCAAAGGAGACGACGGAATAGGTTCGTGACTTGTAGGCGATGTGAGATAAGGAACTTCCTGTCGACTCTTGACCATCCTCTCCACCTTCTCATCCCAAGCTCTTTTCTGCTTCGCAACACTCTCAGCTATGAGCTTTCTTATATCCCAATAGCTTGGTATATCCCACTGCTTGTTCTTCCTCTTCTCCAACAATTTAATAATCTCAAGGCTTTCAGGAATTTCCACACGGGTTGTCAAACCAACTGTCCTCATCGCCGTCGCTGCATCAAACGGCAATCCCGGACAAGTTGGATCAGCGCCCGCCTCAAGAATCAATCGAACTTTACCGAAACGACATCCCCGAATAGCTCCATCAAGCCAATTTGTTTGAGGCTCAGTGTAGCCATAATGTTGTCGGCTTCCTACGAAGGAGAGAACAACAGTGTCGATATGTGGGCCGGGATATTCCGTGATCAAATATCGTGTAGCATCTATATCAGAGGAATCGACTATTTCGCCCCATGATTCAGGGTCTGAAGGGAGTAGTGGACCGTACTCGTTGACGCACCAGCGCAGTAACTCCAGCTCTTTGCCCTCCAAAGCCTCCTTTTGAAAAACAACTGGGTCCAATTGGATGCTATAAGAAACAAGAAGCTTGACAATCTCAACATCCGAATCATCAACTCGCTCTTCCCCGTAGAGAAGCCTCTTGGGAACCGGTACTTTGTCGATTCGTACACCACGCTCAAGAAGACGCCTTGCTGAATCAACTTTCTTTTCCCGGGCACAATACTCTAACATCTTCTGATAATCAGAGTCTGGGAGGACTTTTGCTTGGGACGTGAAACCTTCCAAGAAATCCACAACCTTGCCATCCTCCTCGTATCGAGCTCCTACAAGAGCTGTCTCAACAGGTGTGAAGCTGCCGTTTTCTCTTTGGAAGAGTTTACATTGTCTTCGACAACTTGGACTTTCACCGTGTGACATCAAGGCTTGTACAACAGAGAGCTTTCTTCCAGCTGTCGCGGCATGCATAGCTGTTCCGAACACTAATGCTACGCCCCACGAATCTTTCACATTCGTTGGACCAGCGATATCTGCAGAGACGTCGTAATTGAGCAGCTTTTGCACAGAGCCCAATGGCCCCGAGAAACAAGCGATGTGAAGTAACATGACCAAACCGGGATCGTCTCTGGCATATGAGAGGCCTTGATCCAGAAGATCAAAGATTATACCGCCCCAGGTCTCTGGGACATCTAGCCTCCACATTGGTACATCGCTATTGATCCCGGAAGGCCAAAGACGTGAGTACATATCGACAATCCTTTGGGGAGAAATGAGAGCGTCAAGAGTGATCTGAAGAAGATTAACTTGTTCATCTTCATAGTCTTCTGAACTTTCGGTGGACTTCCTTGCTTTGGTGAGTTGTTCTGGGGGAATACGCTTCTGAACAGTTGATATATCGGCTCCCGAATCAACCAGAAAGCTGAAAAGGGCCGCATACCCAAGCATACAGGTATAAACAAGAGGCGAGTATCCATCATCATCAAAACAATTAACCCCCGCTCCATGATCCATGAGCAACTTGACAATCGGCAACAGCTCAGGCCACGACTTTTCGGGATTCATAGCAAGATACCTCCATGGAATCCGAGCTCTCTTAATAGCAACTTGCAGAATATCCCTCTCATCCATGAATAACCTGCCCGTGTCATCTTTTTCCAATAATGCACGGGCAAGTTGATAATCTGGTTTTGGTTTTTTCGTCAAGCAAACGCGTATAGAATCGATGTGATATTTTTTGAAAACTGGAGACTTTCCGTAAATGATGAAGAATTCATCGAATTTCACTCGTTCAAGATTTGTGAGGAGTTGGCCTTGGTCGAGAGAAGGTTTAGTGCTGCACAGGCTTAAAAGCCAGCGTCCTGCGGATTTGATGAGAGACTCATCGGACTCATTGCTTGAGGACATTTCAAGTTTTTCTCTCGAATGGTGGTGGAGATGAGAGGATATTTTGAGAATAGGTTGGTGAGAGAGGATTGTTGTCAGATTGTGAGGCTTAGACGTAAGCTGTGGTATCTAAGCGGGGTTAATGCATCCCTCCCCTGGATATAATAATAACGTAGTGCTATATCCATAACTGGTGCCTTGTCATGGAGCGGCCCATCAAGCAACTGGTTAGTTAGTATAATTGCTTAATGTGCTATGATGTCCAAATCATGATATGATGTGGCCCCAAATCGCCTTGCCCCAAATAGAAAATCGCAACTCATCTCTACTGGGATTTGTTAGACCAGCTACATCCATACCATTACCATTTCGCAGGTCCCTCAAAAGTGATTGGATCAACATTTCATCAAGGGTCCTAGCAAACTAAATCCAATCCTCCCCAGACGTCATTTCTTATATCATAATTAACGCAATTCTCAAATCGCATGTGTCATAAACCCTACAAGCTAGTATCATGATGTATGTAGTCGCTGGATTCAAGTCAATTCACTAACGTTAGTTAAACGGATCAAATACCGATTACGACCATTCGCATGAGATTCCGTTTGATAGGCTAAGGGTGTTGGCTGAGTAATGACTCTAATGAGGCTGGTATATCGTCGATCACAATCCTCCCAAGATCTGGAAACGCCACGGGAACCAGATTACGTAGACTTTAGTTGTTTTAGCACATTACGTCGTCTTGGCCTTCTACGCCATCGCCTGTTTTTGTCTTTGATCCGTTGTTCCTGGAGCTTATAGCCTTTATCCGAATATGTTCTAGTGTTGGACCTCGACATAAGACAATGAATTCTTTGTGGCTGACCTTTAAAGACCGTGCATAAGCCAAGTATTTTCCGTGGCTGTTTGTCAAGACAGAGTTTAAGACCCTGCGTTAGCGTAGAAGGCTATGTATGTTCCATTGTCAGGGGAAACTTTGACGTCAAGAATGCAGACCCGATAAATAACGGACTTACAGCCTACCCACTCTCCCTCACAACAATTCTCAGATCATTGTTCCCAAGATGGGCCAGTACGGCTTCTTAATTCCGGACAGATATGTTCGTGAAGTCCCTGACGAGGTTGACATGAACATCGCCAGTATCTTCTGGGGATTTGCCCTAGGGGCGGCGGTGTTTTCGGTGACGAAAGCTACGAAGCAGACCTGGAAGGCGTGGAGAAGACGAGGTCGTATTACGTCTTACGTTGCGATGATTTGGGGTGTTTGGGTGAGTAGTATGGTCCTTGGATATTTGGCTTGGGGATTCCAGCGACAGTACATCGATCCAAGGTGAGTTTGTCGTGTCCATGATCACAATTAATTCCAAGGACTCATGTTCTATGCAGCTTTTGGTTCTATCTCTTTGTTGGTATGTTTCTCAATCTTTTCCTGGTTGTTATTTAACATTTTACAGCCTTGTTCTGGGCCATTCAAGTACAACTGCTTCTTCAAATCATCCTCAATCGTCTAGGTCTACTCATGGTCGTACCTGGACGCGCCGCCCGTCTAAAATGGCTTGTCTTCGCCCTCATCTTAGCAGTCAACATCAGCGTCTTCGTTATTTGGATGCCAGCCCGTCTACAAATTAACGATACGTGGATTAATCTGAACATCATCTGGGACCGATGCGAAAAAGTTATCTTTGGGGTGGTGGATGCGGCTCTGAATATCTATTTCATTTACCTTGTTCGAACGAGGCTTATTGAGAATGGATTGACCAAGTATATCCCTCTTTATCGGATGAATTTGTTTCTTATTTTCGTATCACTCTCTTTAGATGTGAGTACAATTTCATGTTTGCGTTGGCTCTTCAGCTGACTTCCTAGGTTGTTTTGGTTGGCCTAATGTCGTTAAAAAGCAGTTTGGTGTAAGTCCCCCCTCTCCCTGACAGTAGAGTCTGACTAACATGCTACAGCTATCTCTCATTTCACCCAATCTGTTATCTCTTAAAACTCTCGATAGAGATGAAAATGGCAGAACTAATTACAAAGATCGTCCGGTCATCTGGAGCAAAAGGCCACGACGACTACTACCGCCAGACTGGCACAAACCAGGGTAAATCCCTGACAACGATGTCAACAACTGCAACCGCACCTGCAATGAGAACAGCACCTCCTCTTCCAGCTGCACATGGAGCACTTCCTGGAACTACCACAACCTACATTGAAGGTGGAGAAAGCGACAGTTCCCTTGAAATGGAGCTTGAAGGACGGGAGAGTCAAAATGGCATTATTAGAACGATTGAGACCACGGTTGATCATTCGCCCGGTCATATGGGCATTTATGGAGCTCAAGAATCGCATTTTCCTCAATTACACTTAGAAGATTCCCACAGCAGGACGAGCTCTACACAAGAATTCGCTAGAATGAGCTCGACACATGGGTATAGAACAAACTCCATACAGGAGATGCAATATCCGCCAGTTATACACTACGGAATAGCAAGATAATACTTAATAGTTGATAAATTCTGATTGGTTACCAAGGATACGGGTCGGCCTTTTGTTTATCACCGAGTTGACGTTTGCGTTCCCAACAAAGACCCCCAGATCAGCATAAACTCAAAGATTAATAATCCCGATTATTCTCGCGCGTATAAACTAGTTTCCCGCCACTAACCTTTCCTTTCCTCATCTCCTCTAGTCCCTTCAAAACGCCCTCCAATCCACTTCCCCCTCTATTCAGAAAAACACGCGGAGGCTTGACTAGTCCATCCACAAAGAAGTTTTCAGCCACCGACACGAAATCCTTCTGGAACGCAAAATCTGCTGGTACAGCGGCGAAAAGCTTATTTTCGTACATCCATGGATCGCCAAATGCCGAGTAGGCGAGGATGGATTCTGCATCCACTGATGGATTGAGGCGCTTGACTTCGTTTTCGGTACCCGGGTTTAAGGAGACGTATTTTGACGTGGGGGATTTAGCTAGAACTAATGCCGAGATTTCTGTGCTGGTGGTTGTTGGGTGAGTGTCTAGGACGTGATGGATGGGACCTCTGGTTAGTTGGAGGACGTCGTTGACTAGAGTCTTGGACTTGTAGTCAAGAACGTGATCAGCGCCTAAAGATCTGAGGTATTCTGCGTTTGCGGGTGATGAAGTAGTGATTACCGTAGCGCCGGATAGCTTTGCGAATTGGATTGCAGAGATTCCCATAGCTGTACTTCCTCCGTAGATGAATAACGGGAAAGGTTCCTTTGGTGAAGTATCAGGGAGGTGAAGTTTGAGGGTTTGGTACAAAGCTACTGCCATAGTTTGAAGTGCAATGCCCTGCGTCGCAGCCTCGGCATCGCTCATGTTGTTAGGGATCTTCATCTGAACATCTCCTTTGACGTTGATCAAATGAGCGAATGCGCCGTCAGTTTTCCGGAGAATGTTCTGGCCCATGCTAAACCCAGCAATGCGATCGCCAACTTTGAAGTCTCGAGTGACTCCAGAGCCGACTTCAACGACTACTCCTGCATAGTCTGAACCAACTACAGTACCATCGCAACTCTCTTCTCCTTCAAGATCAAGATGGTATACATCAGCTGGGTTGATCGCCCAGGCTGTCGGCTTAACTTTGATGTAATTTGGCTCCAGCTCAGGCACCGGAATATCCTGAATCTCAGCGTGTCCTGGGCCAATGTTGACGATGCCTTTGGTAGTAGTCATTTTGTGATGGTTGAATATTGTTGAGACAAAAGCTCTGGATCTCCCAATTGCGTCTTGATGAAGCAAAACCTCTTCGCAGTGGCTGACAGTCTTATAGTCTGACGATTTCGATGCTTACGTGACAAAATCGTACTCCCGTCGACTCATTTTCCATTCTCGTATAGCTTAACGTTATGTTTTCGCAATACGCCAAGGCGCTCTGTAAGCAACGCAACCCCTCATAAGGGTCCAGAGCATTTATAATGCTATCAAAATTACAAATCAGGTTTGTATTATATATTAGGGCTAAACATAGTTTCCGACAATCCATCATCTTCCAATAATTATCTGGGCTTCATCTCATTACCATTACTGTCCAACATCAGGATCACCCGATTTCATTAAGATAACCAGTATGGAGGTCAATCAGTAATTATCCAATCCATGTCCGCATTACATCACAAAAGCGAGAACACCGACGACTCCAGCAAGGACACTGGCAGCCTTGACCATCACGCCAGCAGCGGCATTGTCGTTGACAGTAGAGGCAGTAGGCTTCTCTTCATTGACGGTTGTTTCTCCAGCACCACTTCCAGTTCGGGTCATAGTCTCGTTAGGCTTGTGAATAGACTTGCTCACAACAGCAGTAGTATTTGGCTCCTCCTTTGTCTTATCCTTTGAGCTGGTCATGGTCTCACTGGGCTGAGAGTCATCAGTGCTCAAGGTTTCGGTGGCAGTAACCTCAGCATTAGACTTGGTCTCCTCATCTTCAGCTTCTGAGGTAGCTTCTGCTGTAGCAGTAACAGTGGCTTCAGTAGTAGCGTGTGTCTTTCCCTTGGAGGGGTCCACTGTCTTGGCCATAGGATCGTGGTCCAGAAACTCAGGCGTCACAGTCTCGGTGCCCTTGTAGATAGGGCATCCAGGAACACTTCGAGGTGGAGCTCTGCCTCCTCCGCAATCGACACCCTTGCAGATCTCGAGAGTGTCGGAGACGTACCAAATGACAGTCTCATAGGTATTTCCGTATCCAGGCGAAGGATCAACAACGACGGTGCTAGTGAAAGAAGTACATCCTTCAATATCAGTCTTAGCCGCGATAGGAAGAGCGTAAAACAGAGCTGCGAGGGCGATAGATCGAGCCATTTTGCATCTAGATATTTGAACGAATGTGAAGTTTTTAAAAGACCGTATTTTAACGAAAGTAAAGTTTGGGTTGAGTGATTTCTCTTCGGGGGATTGTCGCGTTACTTAAACCCCCTGCCAAGAGATACGGTGCCGTAAGTCAGCGCACTTGGCCCATATAACGGTCAGCTATACCCCGCGATACGACCTAATATCGCGCTATTTTGATCCTTCGGCCATTTTTATACGGGGTTCTTGAGTCATTCGGTAAGCAGGGAGATTGCTTACTGTTTAAGCGCTGCCAAGTCTATTCTTAGTATAGGTTATACTGTAACAGATATAATAGTGGAATTTAACATTTTGATAAGACAATCAAGAGCAATCATCAATACAGAAGTGATAAATTGGGGGGGGTCAAAGTGGAAGAAGGACAAAATAAGCTGAACGCGAACGATACACCTTTAACTACTCATCCTCGCAGTGAAGAGTGTGTCACGGGGAACAGGGTCAATCTATGCCTGTTGTTAAGCCGAGAAGCAGAGAATTCAATACGCCAAATAGGAATCCGTTCTATGATTGACTTTAGAGTATGAAAATTGACCTACCCGGTGGTCGGCTATGGTGATGCCTCTCTGATATGCCAGGAAGAATAGCTGCTGCTGACTAATCTCGGGTTAAACTCCAATGCCTCGGATCAGAACTAAGCGTGCGCAGCGAGTCCACTTTGATCAAATTGCCAACTGTCAACACAACCTGACGATGTTGGGTGTTTATTTCAGTTTGTGCGCTCTATAACTAGTCAATCACATTATCCTCCCAGAACATCATTCTTCAGCAACGTCTACCTGCTTGGACTCATATTGCCGTCATGTATTCTTTCGACTGCCAAATATGCGGTGTCGACATGGCCATCGCCCGTGTCCGCACCGCCGATGAGCCGCCCAGCGCAGCTTGGAATACTGAAGGAGCTGCCTATGTGGGATTCTCTCCTCAGTCATCATATGGACAGTACAAAGAAGACGATTGCCAGGAATGCACAACAATTGATCGAGGTCCCGTTGATCCCCCGGATATGTCGGCCTGGCCGGATGAAGACGATAGTGATGATCCGGACTGGGTACCAGATGATCATTGTCTTGATGAGTATGACCCTTTGGAGTATGACTCTGATTGGGAGTCTGAGAGCACTGGGTCAGATGATAAATCTCAGACTAGCGAGTCTTGCGATGACGAAGCTGAAAAGTACCTTCTCCGCGATATATATACTGCAGAGTTACCTGAGCGTCTTCCCCATGGCACATGGCATACAGGATTCGGTGGTGGATACCACAAAACATATGTTTATGACGCAAATAATCGCCAACATCCGCGGATATCGCCCCTATCAGATAATGGCTCACTAAATCCCCCACCAGAACACAGCGCTTCGCCGTCATGCCAGACAATTCAGGGTATCAACGGACACGTTCTAAGCGCGGCCCAGATGAAGAATTGTCGAAATGTCAGGTTCTTGGTACCTAAACATGTCGACTGGAAGGTGGATACAAGCGATAAACTTCTTGAGGCAGGGAAGAGCAATCTGTTCTGTGTGACTGGAGAGTCTAATGGCTCAAACATGCATCAGGGTAATTATTATCGAGATGTTCATTCTCTCTATCCCGCGCGGCACGGCTTGAAAGAGATAAAAACTTCATGGCAACTCATTGGCGTGGGCTGCAAAGTAAGTCCAGAAAACTTCTGAGAAGAAATGTACATCTTACTAATAGAGCCATATTTAGGACTACGACGATCTTTTATCTCCACTTCCAGTGCATTCATACTGTCTAGATATCTATGCTAAATGCTCACTGCGGATCTTTGGCTATGTTGACTTGAACGGTCTTTGGCATTGGCGTGAGATGCTTTCAGAAGCAGAGGCATATGGCATGAAAGATCGTATTCCTTTACCAGCACCAGAAGTAAGGAGAGGTAGAGAGGACTGGGATCAACCATGGCGCCATGTCCCCGGCGACGAATGCATTGTCGCGAATCCCGTTGAAGTCCCAGGAATTTCCCGAGCTTTGACACAATCCATGGCGGGGTTAGATCTTGATGATGCACAGTGCTTAGATCCGGGACTGTTAAGTCTCCCTGTTGAGATTATACAGCTTGTACTATCATTTGTCGATATGGCCGATATCGATGCTGTAGCCAGGACATGTCGAAATCTCTATCACCTCGCACAACCTATCTTTAAAGCGCGTGTAGATATTGAAATGCCCTGGTTATGGGAGATTATCGAAGGTATCGAATATCCTTCTTCGCGAGACTGTCTGCCGACATGGGATCCGCTATGCCCTCTTGGAATAGCACCTCCTACACTGCCTGTCGGCTTAACATCACTGGAGGAAGAGGATATCCTCTGGACGCAAATTACTCTTGATGACCCCGAGATGAATGATGATATGTGGGCCATCGCCAAAGAATTCAACCGTCAGCGGAGGGCGGAAGTGATAGAGCCATATCATGAGAAGCTCAAAGTCTTGCTTGCAGAGTGGCATAGTTTTCGTGCTGGTGTTGAAGACTGGGTACGAGGTGCGGAAACTCGCAATGAGAGAAAAGGTATTAACTGGAGACGGATTTGGTTACTGTTCAGACCTGAGACGACTCCATTTCCTGGGATACGCAACAGAGCAAGAATTTGGAAAAGCTGTAAGGCGATTCTTGATTCTGTTGATTTGTCACGCGAGATGGGAGATTATCACGAAAGGCATGAGGAGTTGGTGGCGAAGATTAAGGAAGTCCCTGATCAGAGGACGCATATGCTGGGTGATGGAGAGCCAGATAACCCTCCTTGGCTACTACTGCCATGAGGGGCGTCAAGACAACTGTTGTTTTGGATCAGGAGCGCTTTGCTTCATCGATTGGCGTAGCTGGCAATGAAGGTTGAACTGAGTTGACAATATCAAGGATCTTTGTCACTGGATAATCGTCTTGCATAACCATGAACCAGTACTACTCCCATCAAATGAGATGAGCGAAATATACGCTGAACTACCGCACAATGAGTCACAATACGCCTCTGAATCCTGAACAAATATCTCAACTGGCCAGTCCATCTCCTCAGACTGAAATAGCAGCCTATTTGGGCTTAGTTTCAAAACCCCAGTCAGTAAACTGGATCCCTGTACTTGACTGAAATAGTAACCTATCTGGGACTAGTCTATCATGTCCTCATGGCTGACAACCCTCATCTCTCAAGTATAAAGTCCCGTTCGACTGCACCAGAACAGACTCTTTATTATCTCAGAGAGAATCAATCCCCTACTTCTTACATATCCTGCCTCATACTACTGGCTTTGCCCTACTTTTGCTATGGAATTCGCAATGCCCCTTGAAGAGCGTCTAGCTCTCCGCCAAGAACTCCTAGATGCAAACGACGAATTCATTCTCGACCTCCCCAAAGTCGAACTCCACGTTCACATCGAAGGAACCCTAACTCCTGAACTTCGGTGGAAACTCGCCGCAAGAAACAAACAAACGCTCAAACTCGAGCGCACGGGAACTGTATACAACACTCTCGAACAGCTCAAAGCATCATACACCATCATGGAAGCTCGCCCAGGTCATGAAATTGACAACGCCGAGGAGAGTTTTACCTTCTTTGAAGCTTATTATGGAGGCTTTGAAGTTCTTGTTACGGAGGAGGACTTTTATGACCTTGCTATGAATTACTTTGAACATGCCGCTTCGATGAATGTTAGGTATTGTGAACCGTTCTTCGATCCGCAGGGTCATACGCGGAGAGGAGTTGAGTTTAGTACTATGATGGAGGGATTTTGTAAGGCTCAAGTCGAGGCGGAGAATAGACTGAACGTAAGTGGGAATTATAATAGTACCGACACCCTGCTAACGATGATCAGATCAAATCGAAGTGGATCATGTGCTTCCTGCGCGACATGTCACCGGAATCCGCAATGGAGCATTACAACTATGTTCTTCCATATAGAGACATGGTAGCCGGTATAGGCATTGACTCGGATGAGAACGATCGTCCTCCTTCGATGTTTGCAGACGTTTACAACAAGGCGCGTCAAGACGGTTTTCGCATCACAGCTCACTGCGATGTCGGAAACAAGGACTGTCACAGAAATATCAGACAGGTCGTTAATGAAATTGGTGGAACTGGTGCAGACCGTCTTGATCATGGTATAAACGCAGCTCAGGACCCCCAAATGATGCAAACCATCAAAGAAAGGGGTATTGGGATGACGTTAACCCCTTGGGGTTATCTTCGTCACGAGCCTGTTGATGAGATCTTTCCTCGCATTCGAACGTTGTTTGACGCTGGGATCCCTATTGCTATTGGAAGCGATGATCCAGCTTATATGGAAGATACGTGGATACTGCACGATTGGCTGTTGGTCAAGAAGATGTGTGCTTTCAGTGATACCGATATGGCTACTTTCGCAAGGAATGCCATTGATATGTGCTGGGCGCCTGATGATGTGAAGGATGGGATGAGGGGTGAACTGGAAGAAGTGTTGAAGAAGCATTCAAAGTGATTTTCTGGCTTGAAATCAGAATGTCGAAAGATTGAATCGTCGTTTCTGAGTTACTATTTACGCACGCCGATATCTATGATCTATTTCCCAAAGTACTTGAGCTCAAAGTATCGAGCAATGGGATACACAATCGCGGTGACCACAAAAGTCAGCTCATTTGCAACATCGCCACCAGATGTTCCAATCAACTTGCCAAGCGGTCCAGTAAACCAAGTCTCAACCATTCCCATACACCATGCAACCACACCCAGAAGGAAAGCAATTGATGCAGCGATACCATGTGGTAGCCTCTCCCGGGTGTTCCAGCCCTCAAGATCGTAGTTGGTAAAGTCACGCTTGCGAAAGATGGTGTGTTCCTCGAGAAGAATTACGAAGTAGCTGGTGCACCAATAGCCCAGAAGACTCAGAAAGTCTTGCAGATATGTGTTCAGTTTTTGACGACCAACGATAGCCAGAATCAGGACGATGACGAAATTTCCAAGTGTCCAGATGAAGCGGGGAACTTTCGCACAAGGCGTGGCCATCTGTTGGAATGAAATGGCCGATGAGTAGAGGGACATGATGTTGGTGTTGATACCGCTGAATGATAGCAGAACGAGTAGGAACTTCGCAAAGCCTCGAGGATGTAGCATATCTCTGATGAGGAATCCAAGACCCTGGTGAGGATCTGTGTATGCCGTCTTCCAGGCCTCCACGTTGTTGAGTGCACTGGCACATGTAGCTCCTGCAGTCATTCCAATTGCTGTAGGGATACCAATACCGGCAGTGGTCAAAAGCCAGACTTTCAGTCTTGATGTATTGGCTGGGTAGTGCGCATAATAGTCAGAAGCCATGGTAGCCCATGATGCGGAGCTACCGTAAACGACGGCCACCAGAGAAAGCACACTGCCCGAAAGACTCAAGCCTGAGCTAGCAGCAGGGGTCTTGTTGTCGGCGTATGGTCCTACCATGCCGAAGATGATCATAAAAACAATCAAGTAAATACACCAGGCATATCGCTCGTAGATCAAGATGTACTTGAGACCCAAAAAGCTGATGCAAAGTGAAATCAGGGCGATTATGACAACGCCGATAACGAGAGATATGTGGCCATCCGCCACGGCGGTAAGAGCAAGGCCACCACTGATGGTAGCAACAGAAGCCCAGCCCAGCTGTTCAATACCATTGAGGAAAGCAATGACCTTGTTGGGATACCAACCGAAGCTATAACGAGAAACCGAAACTTGACGTAGACCTGTTGCTGCGCCAAAGGTAGCGCAGTATGCTGACACCGAGCCACCTAGGATAGAGGCAAAAACGTATATGAGAAGACTCTGCTTCAAGCTCAGACCAAACTCCCAGCCTAGGAATCCAGTGGCAAAACAACTGATGCCCATAGTACCGGAGGCCCAGATCAGAGCCATGTTGAGTTCTTCGTGCCATGGTACAGGTCTTTTGTCCTTTTCTGTTTTGCGAACGATGGCTTCAGATTCAACGCCGAGAGTCCTGTCCATGCGAGCCTCGAAACGGCGGAGGCTTGCTAAGACACCAGTGCCATAGTCGGAAGAAGAGGTGAAGTTCTCGCCCGTCGGGATGTCGCTACTGCCAGACTCGAGAGCCAACTCGTGGTCCCCGCCACTGAGCTTCTCATTGTAAGCTGCCATGGCTGTCTAAGTCTTCGGTTGTGTGGGGCGACAGCTAGAGACGTGAATGAGACAAAAGAATTCGCACGCAAGCTACAAAGAGAAGGAAATGCCAAGACACTTGAATCGAGCATGCTTTAATATTTCTAGATTCAAGAAATCTTTTATCGGCTCACGCGACCGAGAATGGGACCGATATCAGTTGCCGTTTCACCCGTGTCCCACCAGGCCATATCGCTCTCCCATAGGACAATGACATTGATGTTGTTTGTATGCTCAATTAGTTGCCACATTGTACCTAGTAACGAGTCGTTATCAGAGGTCTAAGAGGCGATAAGTGGCTCTTATCAGTGCGAATCCGGCTACACGGCATCAGGATACAACGTAGTATGGGGACTTTTTTTCGGTGCATATTCCCGATCAGGGATGGTAGCAAAGCTAGTTATCTATTCTGGAAGCTGGGGTAATTTCTGCACGTCATTTAGTTCATGGACGGCAATCTAAGGGATTCGAGACTGTAAATTATTTGCGTTTACTGGCGTAATTACTACTATGCATGACAGGTGATAGCCTAATCCTTCGCCTTGTGGCGTCGCGGTTAGGTGCAACCGACCGTTCACCCCGCTAACTTAAAGAATTTAGGACTCGCGTGATCAGTGTTGATTTTACCTCGGTCGTAATATTTATTTCGACTCATCAATACTTAGACCTTCTGCTTACTTTTCATGATCATCCATTGATTGAGACTACAAGTTATATAAAGAAACTCGAATTCGTATTGTTGACAGTATATGACATTGGGTAAACTATTCAAGGACCGTACAGCTTGAATGAAGCTCAGTTTGATAGAGATGAAGGAGAGGAAAGAAATCAGACAGGCAAACGACAGGCGAACAGCTAAAAAGCACAGATACAGCGACGGCGGCGAAAGAAGGATGAACGACCAGAACCGTGAATAGAACAATTCCCATTCACAGGACTGACAGTCTCAGAACGCTGAGAAGCAATGGTGCCCTCCATGCGCTCAATCTTGATGTTCATGTCCTCGACCATGGCACGAAGCCTATCATCTTCCACCGTTGGTGTCACCTTCCTTTCATGTTCATGATAAGTCAAACTAGAAAACGTCAGCTGAACAGGCCCAGGTAATTAGTTCGCGCACGTACCCGCAACCGGCAGCCTTTGAGTAGAGCGTGCTTCCCTGAGAGCTTTGCGGGCTCTGAGTATACACCGGCTCATCATCCGCTTCAATACTCTGACTGAAAGAGCATGTCTTTGAAGCACAAGCAAACCATTCACTTGGAATAGGTCCATTGCTTTGGTTCTTTCGGCTGTGATAGCCACATCGGCATCGAGGGTTATGGGTTGATATGCCCACCATGTCATCCCATGTGACAAACTGACGCTTGTGGCCTGATTGGCAGTAGTAGTAGGGACGGTTGGCAGTGCTACTGCGCTTGCCGGCGTCTACTCTGGCGCGGGTAGCGAGTTGGTCGCATTGAGGGCAGGTTGGGGGATGGGTGAGAGGGAAGTGGGATGTCATGTTGGACTGATGAGGGTAGTAGGCTTCCATTGGACAAGGTTTGTATCAGGGTGATTCAGGCTTTATTGAGATAAGGTAGAAGGAGGTAGTGATTGTGATGAGATGGATAATCGGTGACGACAATAAGAGGGTTTAAATACTCTTTCACAGGTGCCGCAACATCAGTTCAAGTATGACAGTGGTCTCCTGAAAGGCAGCTCCTGCATTTGACAGTATGTCTTGACCAATGATATGAAGAGCCATCGAAGTTGGATGTTGGCCGCGCTGATAGGCCGTGAGGCTGATTTATCGATCATATCATCAAAACGCATGGAAGCAATCAAGGTTGTCTTTGAGCGAATACCCTAGCAGGGTGTATATGGCTCCATTAATCAATTCTCGGGTCGATGAAGTTGACCAATTTCTTCTCATTATGTCATCAAACTGAATGATGATGTTGAAGGAGTAAATCTCTTTCGCTCCATACTTAGGACAGACTGATTCTGACTTTCGTAATGTAATGAGTATTTTCATTATTTGGTCCCTCCAAGCTACCGTCGGAATACCGATCACCGAGGTCTTTAAAGTGCCTTAGCTACATGGAGTTCTTGAACTGCATATCCCATCACATCTTCACCGACATACATCTAACATTATCCATACAGAGACTTGCTGTAACCGCCGATTAGATAAAAGATCGACACTCTTGAGTTAAATTTGGACAGTCTACGTTTTATTCTTTTCAGCTGTGATGCAGCTTAAAATTATCCTGCACTCCTGTTCCTTAGTCTGTAGTTGGGCGGCAAATGGTTGGTTCACAGACCTCGAAGGAAATCGGTAGTTGGAATCGTCCAATAAGCTTAAAACCCAAGGCTTTTATGGCCGCGGCCTTTGGAGACTCCAAAATAACTTATTGTTGGGACCGTTTCAGGTCAGTTAAATTGTAAAATATTTGATATCGGATTTCGTGCTGAGAACAAGCGGCTGAAGGCTGAATGTGTGATAGCCTGTTTAAGTAATAGAACGTGTCGATTCCTCTACTTAGACAGCTATCTATAGAGTTATTTTATAGATTGATCCCTTTTTGCTATTCATTAATTTCTGCTGTATGTATGCAGTAATTACTTAATATTTATCACATAGCTCTTTTGGGAATTAATAAACTATAAAGTAGTAACTTTTCACTCTTGAGAATTGAATTAGGTATAAAGAGGGAAGTAGAGTCGTGCCTCTAGATGTATGAATTATACAGACACTGTTGATATTTCTTTATTATTGACTGGCATTATATATACTTTCTATGCTGAAGGAAGTAAAGAGGCATTCAAAGGGAGTTTGAATCCAACAAATAGAATAGCCTCTTTACATTGCCTTATACCGCTAGGACCTGTTGGACTCAAGATTGATAGATAATGCATAGAGTGTAGCTGGGAACGTAGGTTATGAATAACGCACCTAATTTGCAGACAGCCACTCACCTCCCTCTCTACAATCAATACTACATATTCAACACTAAGAAGATCCAGTCTCTCTGTACGGAGCCTCGTTCCCTCTGATAAAAGGGATTCGATAGGTAAGAAACTTGGGGAGAGCCTTGAGAACAACAGGATTGAAGCCTACCTTCCCATCCTCGAAAAAAAAGCAGTTCAACAAAGTCCCAAGAATAACTGCATCCTGTACCAAGGACATCTGTTTCTTCAATGCGTCACGAATATCTGTTGGCATACCATCAAATAGCTCAGTCCAAAGAGCCCGTTCCGCAGCCTCGAATTCATCTGGCATCCAAAACTCTCCACCCGTATATTCGCCAGCAAGCGTGTGAATACGGCCAAATCCAACTCCAAATGGAAGTGGAGAGGATAGCTCCCAGTCAATCAAGCCGGTAACGTTGCAATCTTCATCGATTAAGACGTTCAAATCGTTGAGGTCATAATGTGTGACCCATAGCGGGAGCTGCTTAGACTGTTCCAGCTTATTAAGAAAGCTTTCCAGGTGATGTCGATACGGGAGGATTTCCTGTAGTGGCGATGCCAAAATAGCCTCCAAATGGGGTTGAATCTTACTATCGACGGCCTCGCCGCTGCTGCTGGTGAGGTAGCCTTTGGAAAAGATTTGACCGAGAGACCTATTGACAGCAATTCGACCCTCGGGACCTTTGCCGGCAACGCCATGAACCCACATCTTGCCATGTAGACGGTTAAAGGAGTAGGCCCAAACATGTTCGCTGAGAAGCTCCTCGTCTTCCAAAGCTCTTGAATCGGGCACTACAGAGCCTAAAACCCTCCGTGCAGTCTTGAAAGCATCCAGGTCGAGAGGCTCCGTGCGAAACTGAAAGACGAGCTCACGACCGTCCGCCAATGTTAAGAACAGGGTCCTACTGAACATGCCCTGCATGGGAGGTTTGTCAACACGCTTTGCAGTGCTGCCTAGATGCTCGGCGACCAGGTTTTTGGCCCGTTTGACTTGCTTCGTTGGCGTGTCAAGCAATTTTGGGAGATCTTTATCAGAAGCGATCAGCGGCATTGTCGGGAATTGTGGAATGAGGTTAAGCGATTAGGGAAACAAAAGTTGTCTTAAAACGTGATTGAAACAGTTAATCTGCCGTCCTGTGCGAGTGGGAGAGAGTGGCAGTAAGCACTGATTATTTTATTGACATGGAGCACCTGGGCCGGGGATGACGACGAGGAGAAGTAGCTGATATCTCGTAATATGCATACTTTTGCCTCTCTAGTACGATATCACCGCCCAACATGCTGAGAAAATGTAAATAGTGGTTAGAGAGAGGGAAGCGAGAATTTTAATAGGTGGTCGCCGTAACTGTAACGTTGGCGAAGTGGAGTAGCGCAGATCGACGCAGATTCGCAGGGCTTTGGTTCGCAGACCCCGCCAATCGAGTATAGTGGTTGGAATGACTTCAATCGCGCAGGACAACACAAAAAGAAAACGTGCAGATCATACAATTTGAAAGCATAGCCTCATTCCTATGTCGAGAGGCAGATCTCCAAATTGAATCCGATCAAACAAATACAAACTGCCAAGATTACTTCAAGGGTCTAATTCGGCAAGCTCATGAGTTTGTATTTGTTGCCTACAGCCTAGGGTCCTAGGCTTTTTGCCTACGCGGCTTATTATTAGATATCGAAATTTTTGCAAAAATAAGAAAAGAGTAATTTGAATTTAATTAAGTTATGTAGTAGCGAAGGGGTTTAGGCTAGGGAGTATTGGAAATCACGATGGGCCATGACACCATCTTATAGAGAACGTTGGGAGAGACTATAAAGCAGCGATGCTTCGTGGATATTCCATTTTCAAAACAACGCAGACAATTTCTTTTTCAAGTCTTACCTTGACACAGATCCCTTTACAAGCTTTTCTGTATCCCGAATTGTCTAGCTTCTTGGTCAATATGGAAACACGTAAGCATATCATCATCTCAGGTCCCAACTCTTCTAACGAATCATTGCAAGTAGCCGAAACCGATCCACCAGCGGCAGACCTCAGAACGTTGCCCAACTAACGGCCCGTTCGAGAGCTCTCCCAAGAGACAATCAAGAATATATCCTTTCTGAAGAATAAGGAACCTGAACGAGCGTTGCTCGTCTTGGAGGCATTTACTGCTGCTTTGGCTGCAAAGGATACCAAGGCTCTACAAGAGTGTTTCTTTGCAGATCAAGCCTATTGGAAAGACATATTGGCCTTCACGTATCATTTGCGAACTTTGTACAGTGCTTCTATAATTTCTTCCAATCTGCTGGTTACTAACAAGGCTCGGGGCTTCTCAGAGGAGTGGAAGGTCAAGGACGCGGCTTTTGTCCCTGTATCGCCTGTCCTAGTAGGTTTCGCTCACGCTGATGTCGAATCCAATGGAACTAACCTATGAGATGCAGACGCTATAATCTGGCGGACAGGTTTCGCCGATCGAGACGTTCGCGACATGGCTTTTGAGGTCTTGGCAGGAGGACGTGATCTCACAAGTGACTCTAGTGTCTACTAGTCTTGTTCCTACCAGACAATAGTAGACATCTCTGATCGTCTTGATTCAATATGGGGTATCGACTCTGAAGGAGAGATACGAGGGATGTGGAAACGGCATTTACGGCTTTATAATTATTGGGTTATTTGGGGTTATGTGTAGCAGCATCGATGGCATTCGAAGACTTTGGCTTTGCAGATCAAGGCTACTTTGGAGGGGATTCTTCCTCCTGCTTATCAGGAGACATGCACTGGGGAGGAGTGACAGTATGGTTGACGACTGTTCGATCTGCCATAAAAGGCAGCCAAGTCGCATTCCGAGATTGTGATAAGTACGATGTATCAGGTCGCTGGGTCAGTCGTTTGTGATCTTCTTTACTCTTTTCACGATTATAGAAGGTGGCTGTCCACTATTCTGCCTTATTTCAAGTGACTCGTAATCCCACGAATAAGGGTGAACAGTCTCGGGTGACTGACTCTGATGCACACGAGGTTAGTCGACTACCTTGGTCTTCCTGCCCACATCCCGTGATTAACCTTGCAAAACGGTTGTGCATGCATGTTTGATGTCTATGGACTCTGCTGAAGATCTTCAGGGTCAACTTCAACGGAACTCTAACTGAGTAAGGCGACCAGTTACCTTGACGCTCGTTATAAAAGCTAGGGTTTATGAAACACCAATACGCGAGAGCTGTATCTTTGCATACTCATGAATCATTCGTTCATGGACAATCACATTCTCGGATCAATCTACACCGAGACCAGCGAGATATGTTCTCCCAACTCCCCGTAGACCCATGCAATGACTAGGGAGTTCGCGCAATGATGCGGATTCTTCGGGTCCCCATCGTTCCAACCCGCGTATTTACGATTGATCAGATAAAAATGGCATTTGCCGTGGTTAGGCGAACTTCTCACGAGATGTAACCCAGTTCCAAGGCGGGACGTCGCACACGTTTTAAGCTTGGACTAATTTGCCCATCTTTATTTCTCATTCAGATCCACTATCTATCAAATGCCGTTTGTATCCGCAAAGGAGGACACTGGCGTATTGTGAAAGTGTGGAGTATGAGGCCTCTCAAAAATTGAGCAGCGAGATAAGCCCAACCAAGCTGTGCTTCATTTGGAATACAGCGTTATATTCTCATCGAAATTTAGCAATACTGATTCTTATCACTCTTGTTGGAAGTAAAAACTCTCATAGTTATTTTCTTCTCCAAGATCTTGAACACTGACTTTTCCAGCATGTAGTCAAATGGTGATGCATCAAGGAGGATAGGGTGGGCACTCGATACAATGACTGCATTACCGAGATCAAAACTTTAGATAAAACGAACATGCACCACTTTTTATCAGAATCGTCAACGCTGAAAGCTTGGAAACTGGAGACCAAACACAGTGACATGCCATTCAAGAACAAAACACCGAAAAAATGGGCTTCCAAGAAAAATCCACCGAGAGGAACATGGAGTTATCCAAGGATGTTTATATCCTGGCCATACATAATCCCCGAAGGACTTCAGGGCTGTCGGAGACGGGATGGACGAAGTTTCCGATTTTCCCTTCTTTGTCTTCAGAGGCAGATCGGACGTTTATTTCCAGAAGTCGTTCAAAAAGTTTTACGATGCCCCTTAATTTGAGACCTCTAAAACGTCAAAGCTTCAACACGACGTCTGCGTTTCAGTTTAACATTTAGTTCACGAACTACTGACGGTTGTGGAAAGCTAATCGGAGAAGTTAGAACCTTGGTTGCATGTCACTGCCAATGAAGCTTGTTTTTAACATTAAAACAGGAGAATTGAATTGACTGGGGCAAAGTGAAATTACCGATCGTATTTTGACCAGTCTGGGCTAACCAATGCCAAAATCTGCTTGTCATGATTCCACTTCATTTCCGGATGTGACTGGGGTTAGCTTGCGATTCTCCAGCCCTGCTACCACGATTTCGGGATCATGCTATTCATCGACCATTGAGATAAACTTGTCTAGTATCGAGGTTTATTGACTTTAGAATACCGACAAAGAATTGCTTGGTTCGTTCAAGGTGTTAATAGTTGTTTTGAATGACTGCTCTACATAAAACAAGAAACACTCCACTAAATACGCGTCCGTCGAATTCTTCACCGAACGAATAATCCCTGCTAGTATCATCCTCTCTATACGGTCCCATCCGACTAAACGGTGACACTTTCTCGATTGGGTCGACGGGTGACATGCTCACATTGTGTAGATAATCTTCCTCCAATAAGATCACAGTTCCTGACAACAATATCCTTGACTTCGATCTGAAACATGAAGCTTACATGGTCAATCGTGAGACAGGAACTCTCATGGCATTCTCTATAAATACTTAAAAGTCTCCCTTTTTTTCAATTCTTTTCGGTTCCTTAGTTCAATAGTCTTTCTTTACAATCTAACTTTCTACACTCTTTATCCCTGGTGGTTATCCTCTTTTTAAAACTCAACTCACTCAACACCTATCAACAGCAAACAACAAATAACCCTTCAAAATGAAGTTCTCCATCGTTTTCGCCGGCTTCTTCGCCTCCGTTCTAGCCTCTCCCCAGGGCTCCATCACCCCCAACACAATGGGCGCCCTCGAAAAACGCGCTTCCTTCCCCATCCCTGCCTCCCGCGGCTCCGTAACCTACAAGAAAGTTCAAACCATCTCTGGTGTCTTCGACGGTGGAATGAAGACCTACGGCCGAGGCGTCAAATGCACAGGCCAAGTCGAAGGCGGAGACTCCGACGCTGTCTTCATCCTTAAGAACGGCGCTACTCTCAAGAACGCCATCATTGGTGCTGATCAGATCGAGGGTGTTCACTGTGAGGGCTCTTGCACCATTGAGAACGTCTGGTGGAAGAAGGTCTGCGAGGATGCTCTTTCGCTCAAGGGTGATGGAAACGCTCTTATCAAGGGTGGCGGTGCTACTGGTGCCGAGGACAAGGTTATTCAGCACAATGGTCTTGGAACTGTTACCATTGATGGATTCACTGTTGTTGACTTTGGCAAGCTTTACCGATCTTGCGGTAACTGCAAGAAGATGGGTACCCGCAACGTTGTTGTCAAGAACGTCAAGGCTTTCAACGGAAAGGTTTTGACTGGTATTAACTCTAACAAGGGTGATAAGTCTACCATCTCTGGAACTTGCGCTTCTTCTGTTAAGG
Organism: Fusarium anguioides; assembly: GCA_012977745.1. Classification (NCBI taxonomy): domain Eukaryota; kingdom Fungi; phylum Ascomycota; class Sordariomycetes; order Hypocreales; family Nectriaceae; genus Fusarium; species Fusarium anguioides. Next base: position 60,680 of record JAALXK010000234.1, on the reverse strand, counting down.
AGATTTGTGTTGAGTATGAGGGTACTGTTCCTGGTAAGGAGCCTAAGAAGATTGGCTCTGGACCTAGCAACGCTTGCCGATACTCTTCTGTCAAGTCTTGCTAAATGCTTCACCTGGGGTGATCTTGGCGACGTCGAGATCTATAATGGTTGCACTAGCTGGCGACGACATTTGGCAGTCGATGAGTAATGCAGAGTTGTGGGAGAGCTGATAAGGTGCTTGAGGCGCCTATGTTGAGGTTAGAAAGCTACCAGTTGTATTTTCAACGTACATATATACTTTAAAATCTACATACTTCGTTGAACGAGAATAAATGACCCTAGATTGCTTGACTGTGAGGACATATGATACCAACCCACGAACTTAACCCAAAACCCTCTTCAGAACTTCTTGTATCCAAGTCCCGTCACAAACGTCTGCTGCCATTCCAGCTGCTCAGACCCCTCAGCAAGCTCTAGATACATCTTCGCATGACCCTCTCCACTGACACCATTCCACATTGGAGTCCCATCCTCGAGTCTCTCATCCGCATAGTAAAATCTGGTCATTTTAAGTCTCATAAACCATAAGAAGTTGAGGTTATACTTACTTGAAACCTTTTTCTTTATACGCGGTGGCTGCAACTTCGATTAATGAGGCAGCGCCAGCCTTTCCAACACCCAGCGCCATAAGCGATGGAATAGGCATCACGTTCTCACAGTTGCCAGTGTAGATGAATGTTGGCTTACTTGATGCAGAAATCTCTATCCAGCCTTTTACAGCTTCTTGGGCCGCGGCGTAAGCACTCAAGATATTGACCGTGACGCTTTTCTTGAAATGCCCCAGAGGGACTTCGAAAACATCTTTGGGGTCATTGTTTCCACCAAGATAGGCTATCTAATGTTAGTAACTCAATTGATCATGACAAGAAGCAACATACCGTTGTAAATGACCACGTTGGGATGACCAAACACTTCCCTAACCTTGGCAAAAGTTTGGATTACCGAGTTGGTGTCGCTGCAGTCTGTTGATATATGCAGCTCGTTCTCGGTCGAAGTTTCTGGGTCTTGAGACCTAGAGGCCAAAGCAACTTTGTATCCTTCAGCGGCAAAGGTTTGAGCGACGCTTTGTCCAACCTTGGCTCCTGCACCAAAGATGAGAATAACTGGGGAAGTCATATTGATGAGTTTGTGTTTTGGAAATGAAGGATGCATGGTGAAGGCTTTGTGACACTGGGATGATCACATGCTTATATATCACTTTCAAATCATTCATCTGTCGTGGTTATCGTTGTCTCTTGATGCTGCATGTGTGATATTGGTCAGCGATGCTAAGTAATCATCCACAATGAACCAGGGGACCATTTTCCATTTTCGGTTAGCTCAAGACTCATTGGTCCTCATCTCCAATCATCATCACTCACTTCTTACTTCTTTACATCCTTGTCTTTAGCCAGTCATCGTGGACTGACACTATCACTCCACGGAAACATGAGTCAGGCACCACTTCACGGCACAGCCTGCATAGTCTGTCGTAGACGAGGACGGAAATGCGACCGAACACTGCCGACATGCTTAAACTGTGAGAAAAGAAGAGTTGCTTGCGAGGGTTACGTTACGAAATGGCCTGGTGTTGCAGCAAGAGGGAAACTCGCGGGAAAATCAATACCCGTCGTTGATAGCTCAGTTGGGATCACCAAGGCTGGACCGATAAGTGCCAGGGTGAGACAGAGGCCATCAAGCAAGACTGTATCCAATCGTCAAAGTTCTGGAGATAGCTGTTCAGTGCCGGAAGATGAGGTCGACAAATATGTTCAGCATTGTAACCAACCTCTTCTCGTCACTGTTTTCTACACAGAGATAGAAGCTAACCTTCACAGACATCGCAGATAACAGCAGCATCTTCTACCTTGGCAATAGTCCAAGTGATAATCCAATGTTCCACTACGTCCTTCCACTAATAAGCACTACCCCTCCCATCCGCTTCGCTCTCGCTGGATCTGCATCATGTCACATCGCAGCTCGGAATTCAGATGAAGCGCTTGAACAAAAGAGCTTACGTTTACGTGTCCATGCTACGCATTTATTACGTGAAATGCTCCAAAACTCCACTGTATCGGATCAGAATGTTCTGGCGAGTATCTTGATGCTTGCACAGCTGGATGTGAGTTTGTCTCTATGACTCGCAAGTGGTTAGCTAACGTTGCTATAGATGTGCTCTGGAGATTGCATAGAGTTCGATACACATCTCAAAGCTGCTGTCGCAGTGATAAGAAGCCAGAACTATGATGGTTCAGCCAATAGATACTACTTTGAACAGCGACTTGCATGGTACGTAAACACTGGCTCAGGAAGAATAATCTCTCATGGTGCGAATTATCTAGGCTTGATGTTATGAGCTCGACCACTTCTACGAAGCCACCAAACCTTGGCATCGAGGAGGTCAGGACAATAATCAGCCGTGTACCAGTCAACGGGGATAGACAGTGGAGCTATGATGTCTTTCCATGTCCTATCGACTTATTTGAGATAATTATCGAAATAACCTACTTCTTCAAAAGTCAAGAACTAAAAAACCAGCAAATTGCCAGTCTTCAGAGTCGTCTGCGGGACTGGAAGCCCCCTTCGATGTCAGGCCCCCGCAAACACATGGTCGAGATCTGGAGATATGGCGCCATGGCATATCTATGCCAACTATTTCCCGACATTCGCCCTCCAGATGGGCTCTCGAAAGAGGTATTTGAACTTGCAGAGCTTATACCCCCAGCAACGTCATGGAGCTATGCTTCACTATGGCCAATCTTCCAAGCAGCAGTGAGCTTAGGCGAGAAGGCGATAAGGGAGAAGGATCAAATAAGACGACGACTCAGGATTGCTCTTGAGACTATTGGATGTCGTCATCATAGCAATGCACTTGAAACCTTGGAGGCTGTCTGGGCAGGAAGTGAGAGGTATGATCCGTTTACTAGTAGTATAAGTGGAAGGACTATCATGCTGGTTTAGATGAAAAGGCAGATTCGATTACAGAATTCAGAGGACAACAGCCCCTCCATTGGCAACTTTGACAAAACTTGGAACCTCGAGTTCACCATCCCCCTCATACTCCTTCCTCTCCTCCTCTAACGCCCACTCCATAGACCTCGGAAGGTCATAAGTATAATTAACCCAAAGAAAGGCCCCAGAGTACTTAAAGTCATTATCATGATTGAGTATCCAACTCTTCGCCCCTCCAATCTTTCGATATAGAGCAAGGCCTCCTCTTGCTCCGAGTTTTGTCTGGCCTGATAACGCGCCGTGCCCTTCCTTCAAGCCATGCAGAAGAGTTGTAATTTCTGTCTTTGGCGTTGAGTTGAGGAAGGCATCTAGTGGGCCTTGATCCAGCTTTGTGCCGTGTGGTGAGATCAGTATAGTCTCATGGATTTGCTTGTTAGTGGAAGTTTCGTGGGACCAGATGAGCGCGGTGCAGAAGTTTAGCTCGGCGTGACCTGGCATGCGAAGAACGGTGAGCCAGTCTGGGAAATACTCAGGCTGAATATCAGGAGAGTTCCAAGTCTTGGTTGAGGAGTCCAGGTCGTGGCTTAGTGAAATAGTTTTGAAATGGTTCCAAGGCCTGATGATGGCAGCTGCTTCTGAGGTCGCAATAACGGGAATATTCGGGTCAAAAGTGAGAAGTGTCGGTTTATGAACGTGATCCAAATAATGAAAAGTCAACAATATCGCATCGATGTTTCCTTCGTAGACCTTGCGTTTCGCCTCCACGGGTGCTTGGCTTGATGGTAAGTGACAAGCGGCAGAATTTTCGATATCCTGGATAACGCGTTCGACTCCCGCTACGTCTGTAACGGCAGGAGTCGCACTTAGCGTGATGTTGAAGAACCATGCACCGAGCATAGTAGCATCGCCCTGTAGCCACGGCTCAAATACTATGTGGAAAAAGACCTTCCCCGTTGACGCTTGCTCAGCCTTTGGTCTGGGGAAGGACATGAGCCAACTCGCATCGCCATTGAGAAGAGTTAGGATCGGCCGAGGTGGTTTGTCAGGACACGATAGGTGGGTCTTGTATACATCTTGACGTTGTTGAGACATGATGAAGTTGAAGTGATACAGAACAAGAAATCTAAATCAAGTTGAACGGTGAGTTTAGCAGGGAATGCCTCAGTATTTATTTCTGCGGCAATTGAGACTGTATCATTTCCGCAAAAGGGTGTAGGCGGTTTGCCGAGAGTCTAAGATCCTACAGAGCGAGTAAGCCAGTCGTAGAGCACCCTGATGCCGATCTAGTCAGCACTAGAAATCCTTATGTTGCCAAGAAACACATGATAGGACGTGTAATCCAATAAAGCTGTCTCATAACCGGGGGTTTTACGGTATGGCTCTCCCTGCATCGACACAAACGTAAAACAATGGTCTTTTATCATTCGCCTAAGCTGATCCAGAGTTGTCAGCGCAAGACCATGCCGCCGAACCTCCCGACAACTTGTAAGACGCTATGATATCCACGACAGCGGCGTAAGTTCCAGCGATTGTCAAGAAGGTTCCCAGCGCAATGATGGTAATACTCCAGAGAACACCAATGTACCAAGTCACTGATCGTTCTTCCTTTCCTCTCTTCCAGTTGTCATAAAGCCACATACAACCCATTGGTTGAAATGATAGTGATGTAGCCAGTAATGCACCAATCAGTGAAACCAGTCCACCAAAGATAGGAATTCCACTGGCAATAACATATGCCACGACTGTGATTCCAAAAGTACATCCTATCCAAGATGCCCAGTGCGTAAAGGTATTAGCAGCAAGATGCTTAGACCCTCTCAAAGCACGAACAAAGACGTGCTTACTCGCCAACTATATTCCAACGTCAGCATAAAATCTCAGGTCAAGCCGAATCATACACTTACATGGCAAGTCAACATAGTAGTAACAACCAACCCCGGAAGGGCAATCCCATAACAAACCTTCTTGATCAAAACCCCCGCCGACCCCAACGCCGGCGACGCAACATACGAACCACAAAAGTAATACACCACACATCCAATAGCGATATAGCAAGCACTTATAACAGTCTGACACAAGATCAAAGATCTCGTGTAGTGTCTAGGATCGCGCATCTCAGCTGCTATTGAAAAAAAGGCTGGTGTGCCAGCGTATGCGAAGATGAGCGAGCATATAGCTGACATTGCGTTTGTGAAGCTGGGTGTTTTGAAGAGTTTGTAGTCGGAGATCCAGATGGCGTCTTGAGGTGCGGATGAGGGTTTTGATTGGATTCCTACGGCGATTGTGAGGATTATCACTGAGAGAGGTTAGTGGTGAGTGGTGGAGGGGTAGAGGGGGTTAGGTACCAGATGTTATGATGCAGATTAAACCGAGCCAGGCGAGCCAGCTTAGTTTTCCGAGGGTACGGATACTGGCGAAGATGAAGCCGGTGATAGCTGCTACTGCAACGAAAACGGCGGTGCAAGTTCCGTGAGTTGACACAGCATTGAAGCCAATTGAAACACTCAACATGGCAGATCCACAAACAAACGTCCAGTCTAAACATGCAAGTTAGGTCAAGCACAAATGACTGCACAAGGAGATGTCAACTTACACAACCCAAAAGCAACCCCAAAAATTTCCCGTCCAGATTTTCCAAACATCAACGCACCGGCATCATCAATACCATAAACCTCACGATGTCGAAGTTTAAAAGTACCGACTATATAATCAGACCACGTCGTAATGGCCGCAACGACACAAAGACAGATAAGACCAGGAATCATGCCCAGTGTATCAAACACAGAAGGAATAGACAAGATACCAAGGCCAAGTTGAGTTTTCATCATCAGCCCAGCTGTTCCAACCCAACCAACCTAAATATTGTTAATTGGCGTTTTTTAAGGGGACATGGGGCATTTGCTTACATTGCGGTAATTAGGTCCATCGTTGGTAAGTTTTCCGAAAACAGCATCGTGAGCATGACCTGGATCATCATGGACTTCACCAGCGAGTACTTGACCCTCCTGGTCAACCTTTTCTGTAGCAAACATGATAACAACCAATCAGTCAATCAAGTAGACACAAGTATATCTCGTATTCACCTTCCAAAAGTTTGGAAAGAAAAGGAAAGTAACCCCGACATGTCCATTTTATTACAATATGAAATTTTGCTCCGATCATAGCCGCCAAGACTACGAAGCGGAGATATAAAGGAAGGGAGTCGAGTATTATTGGAGTCTTTGAGGTTTGGTTGAGTAATTTTCTCTTAGGAATTCCACTTGGTTAGGAAATTCAGCCGATGTCGGATATTGGAGATGGTGGGCGGGTGTTTTATTGGTTGGGGAATTGGAGATAGTGGGTTATCAATCTGATCTAATCCCAATAGGAAATTCGGTGACTTGGGAGCTGTGATGGATTTTGTATCATGCAGTTGGAAGGCGAGTAATATAATCTCCATTGGAGTCAATGTATTGCGAGAACCACCACGAATAGTTTTTAAAGTCACACGAGACTTGAGAGTAGTAAACATAATTCATTATGTGCGTGAATTACATGAGCTTTACTTTCTTTAATGCTATGCTGAACTCATCAATAAGTTGGGCGTTGAACGCGTTTTCCTGCTGTGATGAAAGTTTTGCCTAGCAATTCGATTGATCAAGACAGGAAAAACCAATGATTGACAGAATACCGAAGTAATGATGTCCATAGAAAAAAAAAGGATTCCTCGATCAATAAATTAGAGACCTTCATGCCATAATTTTATTACGTCATAGACGCGTTGACATACAGCACGAGGGACATAGAAGTGAGGTTTAGGGTAAGTGTCTTCGTCATGAGCCTCAACCGAATTTCTCCATTTCCCTGACACGGCGACACGTCAAGAAATGCCAAGACCGCATAAACACCATGGCTATCGGTATCTTGCGGCATCTGCGGCATGTATCGCCCGTCAAGACCTCGGCCATCTCGAATAAACAGTCAATATCGCGCCTTGCCATGTGGTTCTAGATCTCTTCGGCCGATGAACCGAAACACTAAAGCACTGCAACTCCCCATGCCGTAACTAAGCACCAATTGATAAGCCTAGGTTGACACTTGCCCAGCACTACCATTCGCTCCTTTCCGTCCCGGCAGATCAAAACGCGGGGAAATCTGAACCAAATACCTGGAATAAGAATGTAGACCCGGACTTCTCTACCGCGGCCTTCTCGCCGGTTTGCTTGTTCACTAACAGATCAACCTTCCTATCTGAGTTGATGTTAAAGTTTGAGACAAAACAGATGTAAGCGGGAATTGGCCGAGTGGTTGTTGGAGACAATGGAGAGAGAGAGAGAAAAGAGATTGGTTGTGGGTGTTTTGATCCACTTTATTAGCAACAGAGATTGCCATAACCTTGTTTATGGTTGGTCAGTTTGATATGCCAAGTATCCACCCCCAGATTAGTTTAGCTGGTGGTTGCGGAGAAATTGGTCCTTGAGATTGTTTGTTGAGCGATTTGAGGATGATTCTCCAACATTCTGTGGTGCCATTTTAACATCAATCATACCATATACCCTCTCAGAACTAGGAATGCCCTAGAAGATACCCAAGAATAGAAGATTCTACTCACTGAGACTCTGAGTGTCAAAGTCTTGGCCTTCATGATCACGATGTTACCCCCCATCTTTCATGGTTCACACGACTCGAATGGGGCAAGCTAATACAAACAAGGCAACTGTACCGCACACTCAATGCTAGGCAATTTCTTGGTGTCTGTCTCCCTCCGGAAACTTGCCCGATGCTTTGCTACCCTCTCCCCCAGTATTAAATAGAAATATTGGGGCCCTTGAATCTCCATCTTCCCCAGACTTCTTCCCCGCATCTTCTTCCCTTTTTTTTTTCTCCTTCTTTAAACATTTTGGGTTTGACGATATACTGATTCACGTGGCCCAGAATGTCGGACGAAAAGGTGGCAGTTGCCCCAGAGGCTCAGAATGATGTGAATACATCTGATCCTAGCAAGACTCATCCTGATGTTATTGACCATGCGCGCTCGGCTGCGACTAAGGAGCAGAAGATGACCCTCATGCAGGGTATCAAGCTGTATCCTAAAGCCGTTGGATGGAGTGTTCTTATCTCGACTTGCATTGTCATGGAAGGATTCGATATTGTCCTCGTCAACAACTTTTGTAAGTTTCGCGTTGATCACGCGCCATTTTCACTAACAATTATTCTTTAGATGCATTCCCTCAGTGGAATAAGAAATACGGTGAACTTCAACCTGATGGATCCTATCAAGTCTCTGCAGCTTGGCAAGCAGGTTTGAGCAATGGTGCCAACGTCGGCTCCATCATCGGTCTCTTCCTCAACGGCTGGCTCTCCGAACGCTTCGGCTACCGCTACACAATCATCGGCTGCATGATCTGGCTCTCCGCCTGCATAACCCTCTTCTTCACCGCCCAAAACGTCCAAATGCTTCTCGCCGCCGAAATCCTCTGCGGTCTACCCTGGGGAATCTTTCAGACTATTTGTGTGACCTACGCCTCAGAAGTCTGCCCCATCGCTTTACGTGGTTATTTAACAACCTACGTAAATTTCTGCTGGGGCTTGGGTCAAGAAATCGGAATTGGAATCTTGAGATCCATGATTGGAAGAACTGATCAGTGGGCTTATAGAATTCCATACGGATTACAGTGGATTTGGCCTTTGCCTTTGATTGTCGGATTGTGGCTTGCTCCTGAGAGCCCTTGGTGGCTTGTTAGAAAGGGAAGGGTCGCTGATGCCAAGAAGAGTCTTTTGAGACTTACCAGTTTGAACAGGGACACTGACTTTGATGCTGATGAGACTGTTGCTATGATGGTTCACACAACTGCTCTCGAGGAGAAGTTGACTGATGGAAGTTCTTATATCGATTGTCTCAAGGGCGTTAACCGTCGACGAACGGAAATTGTTTGTATGGTTTGGGCCATGCAGAATCTGAGCGGAAACTCCTTCTCCAACTACTCGACTTACTTCCTCGAACAAGCCGGTCTGTCTGCAGAACATGCCTACTCTTTTGCGCTTGGCCAATATGCGATCAACATGATTGGCGTTTTCGGAGCTTGGGGTCTTATGTCTCTTGGAATTGGTCGTCGAACTCTTTACCTCTATGGATTATGCGGTCTTTGCACCGTTCTCTGCGTTCTTGGCTTCCTTGGTCTTGTCCCTGTGGAGCATAGAGATAAGGGTGCTCTTGCTACTGGAAGTCTTATGATTGGATGGGCTGTTGTTTATCAGCTCACTGTTGGATCTGTGGCTTATTCGCTTGTTTCTGAGCTTCCTTCTCGACGACTTCAGATCAAGACTGTTGCTCTTGGTCGTATTTTCTAGTAAGTCTGACTATGATGTAGGCTGATGGACACATATCTAACAGATTACAGTGGTATTGTCGGCATTATCAACGCTGTTCTATCTCCCTACATGCTCAACCCCACCGCCTGGAACTGGAGCAACTACACTGGTTTCTTCTGGGGCGGCATCTGCTTCCTCTGCATCATCTACACATACTTCCGCCTCCCCGAACCCAACGGTCGCACCTTTGCCGAATTGGGTGTCTTGTTCGAGAAGGGCGTCAGCGCTCGCAAGTTCGCTACTACCAAGGTCGATGTGTTCCATGAGGCCGTCGATGATCACGTTCTTGACCAGTTGAACAAGTCTGACCAGGCTACTGTTGAGACTGTGGAGGAAGCCCCAGGACGCAAGTAGAGGAACATCAATACTATCGAGCAGTATCACTCTCGTCTAGGAGTATACTGCTGCTCGCACTTGAAAGGGCTTATGTATATATAATATTAACGCAGAAATAATGAGATATTGACTTAATCATCATGATCGCGTGCCATCCTCGGCTTTCATACCACCTTCTGTTTCGGTAGATAACTGCATGCAACCTCAAGCGGAGTTATGTCTGGAAATGTGGCCTTGCATGTTGATCTCTGCTTACTTTCTCAGCGAATCCGCGAAAACAACCCTACTTCCGTTGATCTTGGCACTGCCATCGCATGCTTGCGAGTTGGAGATTTGAGATTGAAATATTACTCAGCTTTGTTGCGTAGTCTCTACTCTGTTGGATTAACTTCGTTTTGCGCAACTGGCGTCAAAATTGGACCATCCTGCATCTCAATGTCCTCGGTAGCCTTTGATGATAGCCTTCCCGTCCACGATCTTTTCGCGCGACGCTTCGCCTTTGCCTCCTCGAACCTAGCAAGTTCTTTCTTACATTCAGCTGCAATCGCTTGAGACTGTTGCTGCGCTTCAGACTCCGTGAGATCTATAAGAGAGTTAGCTGGTTTGTACAGCTGCATATTGACCTATTGCCTTACTTTTACTCCCTCCGGCGGCAATTTGAATCCTATTTGTAATGCCAATAGCTTGCTGAACAAAATTACGTGCTCCCAGAACGATATCACACGGACAGTTGGGAATGACCAGAAAATCGTGCTCTTTCATTTCCATATTCAGCTGTCGTGACCAATGGAGCTTAACACGATGCGTGGGAGTGTACTCTGTCCCGTCGAATCCGGTGATCGGTGCCTGTTGCTCTTCTGGAATGGGAAGCAGGGAGTCTTTCTCTAGCCTGAGCACATTATCGAGGAAATTCTGAGAGACATGGTCCAAGTGTGCACCCGTATCGAGCTTTAGCGTTGCTGCCACTACTCTTCGCTCGGGGTTCCGCTGGTCCTGCAAATGTACCGCCAATACGTAGGCAATGACAAAGAAGTCATCCCCTTGGAGTTTGACCAGACCCTTCGCAGACGAGTCACTGGAAAACACTTCATCCAACTTGGCCATGGCAGCACTGTGGCATTGGAATTAGCGTATGGAAAATATCCAGTAGAAAAGATGAGTACTTGCACCATATTTCGCAACTCCATATCCATCTTGGCACTAAAGTATTGTTTAACGAAGCTCAAGGGTATATACCGAGGCATATGCTCACTCTGCGCAGAGGTCCCTGAATAGGAAGACCGAGTGCCTGGCAAGTTCCAAGTCCTGTTTCAACTGATCCATCATGAAAACTGCTTTGACCTTTCGGAGAGCGCTAGTTGACGCATTTTGCTGCCCTCCGAACTTAAGGAAGGAACATCCAAGTTCAGCGAGTTGCACACGGCATTGATAGTGGACAATATAGATTGATTGCTGTGGTCCATGCCTTTCACTCGCAAGGTCCACGGTTCTCTCGCAGTCGTGAAGCACATCCAAGAGTACCTTTATTTCTCGATGAGTGAGGCGAATATTATACTCTATGGTTTGAAGCTTGTTCATCCAGTTCGAGATAGTTCCAATGAGTGTAACTATAGCACTCAAGAGAACTATGACAGCGGTTAAAATGATAAGGGGATTCATGGTTCCTTTGATTGAGTTGTTGAGGCTAGAGTTACTGTGGGGTTTAAGATGAAGACGATGAGGAAGAATGATGCGGAGATGAATGACGTAGAGATTGAGGCAGCTACATGTAACTACATGCTCTGTTACGTTCGCCATTGGTCTATGTGGACTGGGTCTTGTTTAGCTCTACTTCTGTAACCAATGATGTGAAACGTCTCGCAGCCTGATTCTGCTACGATAGCAGCAAACCGGTAGCGAGAGAGCTTAGAAGGGAGACTGATTTGTGTTCATTTGAAGCTTAGTACTAATGATGGTCACATAAGAGAAAGTCCAAATAAATGATGACTAAATGATATCATAAAATGATACGAAGACCGTAAAGTTGAAGAACGAGTGGCCTCCGGATTGGAAAGATTATGTTGACCAACTGGGAGGGCCCAGCCAAGACCTGCTTGCGACCCAAAGCTAACATGCCCCATTCAGCTGAAAAGCTGGCAGAGCCTTATTGAAACACGTAGTCAATTTGGCGGCCTCCATGAAAACTTGCATCTTTCAACGTCATAGACTTGACTTCGTTATTTCCACGATGAGCGACCTTCCCCCCTCAATGTACGTGCGTCTGGCACGTATGATGAGCGGCGATAAGAATTTAGCGATTTTTAGACGCTTCGACGACGCAAATATCTTATGCCTACTGTCAATGCAAGCTCAGATTCTTCAGCTAAGAAAGGAATTCCACTGGGAGAATTCTCTAGATGAGACTGACGGAACAGAGGAAGAAAAGAAGAATGGAAAGAGCTTTTACGACAGTCAAAAGAATAATAGTCGCCAGCATCAAATTCTATGTGAACTACAACAAAAGCTGATATTGTATAGTATGTCTTGGATAAGAGTATGTTGGATTTCTTTTAACGGCTTAAGCAGATCAGTTTCTTGCCGAATGTATGTCACGATAACTGCCGATAGCTGTCTGCTAAGATCACTCCTAGATTCACGAATGAGTCAGCTGCAGAGCCCACGCAGCTCTCAGTTAAAAATATTGCGGCATTGGCTAGCCATGGATAAAGGTGGAAAGAACTTTCAAACCGGAGAAGAGATCAACACCTGGGTCGGAGACGAACAGGCAGACCCTGACCTTTACGTAACACTACGGTCCGGCGTTGAAGATGATGATCCGTTCACCCGCGGTATAATGAAATTTGTTGCAGGGCCTTTTCATCGCATACTCGGCAAAAAAATGAACATGGGACAGACGATTGACAAAAATAGTGGCTATGTCACTTACCGAGACGCCGGTATAGCCAAACTTACCAGTATCATCGTCACCGTGATTGCCGCCGTCCTGCCACCTCTCACTATATTGGCACTGAACAGCCTCTCCACGACGAACAAGAGAATAGGCCTTGCGGTATTATTCACGGCTATTTTTGCAGCCACCTTGGCATATTTCAGTAAAGTGAAACGCGTCGAAATTCTGGTTGCCACCGCTACGTAAGTGAGATGTTTGTTATAAGAGCCCGACCACTTATTAACCACATGGTAATAGTTTTGCCGCCGTCGAGGTTGTTTTTATCGGCAGCGCTCTATCTGGAACATCGGAGGGCTACATCGCTGGGAACATCACACTTTTAGAGACTGTCAATGGCTCTAGCATTGCTGCTGCCAACTTGATAACGAGGGAGTGAAGACAATATGTTGTATCGCGACGATGATATAAACCACAGGCTTTCTCTGCACAAAGACGTATAGTTATCTATTTATAGACCAACATTCATTTAACAATATTTCATTGATGAAGTTCTTCCATTGAGAAGCCTCGATTCTAAGACATTACTGGTCGGCCTTGATATACCGCTCTAGCACAGCTTTGACGACGGATGCTGATGTTGCAGCCGCAAAGTCTTGCCGTGCTTTGTTCTTATGACTATCAGCGTAGTCACAGACACCTTTGATCACAATGCACGGCAAGTCGTCCCAAAAGCCCGCGCTCTCCATCTCAAAGGCCGATATGCCCAACTCGGCGACGAGCATATCACGATCTCGACTAGACTTGAGGAGTGTATCTACAGATCCAAATCTCCCAGTATATATCGAAGGCTGCTGTGCTTCTACAACTCGCCCTTGTTGTTCAAGGAGTCTTTTTCCTTCCAAGAGTTTTCGTGTTACCAGTCCCGTGAAGTCACAGCCTGCTTGTTCGCAAGGAAGGCCAACGCATCGTTCACAAACACAACTTGGAGTATTGCAGCAAATTTTTTGGGCGTTGAACCTATGTTGATAGTCTGTCTCGAAGTGTAGATCATTGTCTGATCCTGGATACTCCTACTTGCGACTGCTTGTTTGGAGCTCTCGAAGTAGTTCATTGCATATGTGACTAAGTTCATCCAGGAATGGATCAGTCTCCAACTGAATGAGAATGCTACTCATTGGCTTTATAGGAAACTGTGCGGCGCGCTTGGTGGTGAATGTGTCGATGTGACGTTTCCCAAGATCGTACTGTATCGTATTTGTGCTGATTCTGATATCGCCAAGAAGGACTTCCTCACCCGTGCCCTTTGAGGAATACAATTTTGGGATGCCTCCGCAAGAGCCAAAGAGAAGAACCAGTCTTAGCTCTGGATAGGACATCTTTAAGCATGTGGCAGCAGTCGCTGCGCTAGCTTTTTCAATCTTTGAAAGAAGTAGGGCAACGACGTCCAGGTTGCCAATGCGTGCACGCTTTCTTGATGCGTCGGTGAGCTGAATGTGAGTTTCCTCGAATTCGTAGCAGGGCTTGGTGGAAAATCGCTTTGTAACATTGTGCTCCTTTTTGATATCTGTTTGTTGGCGCTTGGAGCCCACGTGCCTGGAGCATCGTTCAAGAGATTCTTCAAGATATTGCACGATATGATCATAGATTCCATCGCGGATAATCATATCCGCGTCGAAATGGTCAGCGTGCACCTCTTGGATTTCGGTGTGGACCATCAGGCATCCGCGGACAGCTTTGATATAACACTAGTCAGGCAATGGACTCATATTGCACAATACCTCAGGCAGCTAGAGCCACGGCAACCTGTTTCTTTCGCTCTCCTCATGGCGTATTTCCATTGTGATGGCTTCTCCTTCATCGAACTCTAATAATATGACGAATGAAAGCAATCCTGGATGAGTAATTCGAAAAATACGGAACTCTGGAGAGCTCGGAAGCCGGGCGGAAAATAGGCGATGAAAACCCTCTTTTTCCGCGTTACTGTGAAAAGGTCTGAGAAAGTATATGCTATTGAAATCGAGCCTCGCATCAAAAAAGTTAAGGAAACAATATCCCAACTCAACTGGAGCTCTTTTTTTCGTCAAGGTGTAGTGCGGGGTAGATGGCAAACCATTCAGCTGTTGTGAAAGCAAGTAGCTAATAGTCGGAGATTTGAATACATGCGTTTCATTTCTGTTCGCAAGAGATTGCTTTTCTAAGCCATTCAGAGTCGACTTAGTCTCTGCCCTTATGTTATCCTGGCAACTTGATAGAAACAGACGCAGGTCCACAGGGCTTGTACTGGCGGAGCATACTGCTGTGAATTCCATGAGTAGCTTGTGAGCAGCTTTGCAAGTAAAACGTTCAAATAACAGTTGGAGCATTGCGGAGGCTTTCCCTCGAAGTTCTGACTTTCTCCAAATGTTGCGTTTGAGCGGCACTGGGGATTCCCTTGTTGTGTCTTGGGTCATATGATATTCGCTTGAGATCATTCTGTTACTCTCCTTTGCGAGATCTTGGCATTTAGTCTTAAGCTTCTCTTTCGAGCCGCTGGCGAGATCGAAAGCTCTTATATCTTGGGGATCCATACTTCCCAACAACTTTGCAAGTCCGGATAGGGCCGTATAAGTCCTGTTCATTCCAATTGTTTGAGAGACGGCAGGATTTACTGCTTTGTCAAGAAGTTCCCATAGCTGACTGAGAGTATTTCTAAGCATTGTGGCTTTCCCCTCTCCAAAGTAGATCATATCGTTTCTGAAAAGAGAAGTTTCTCGCAGCTCCTGTTCCAGAGCTCTGCCCAAAAGTTGTCAATGGCCCACTGCACTTATATCCAAATCTCGAGTCTGGAGATATTATTGACACAATTCCACCTGGAGACTTGGTTCCGAGCTCCTTCTTCCTCGATGGAATGATTGAACGCCTTGGAACACTCCTGAATACTGCAAAGGAACGGCATCGGATTTATAG
The DNA here is from genome assembly GCA_012977745.1 of Fusarium anguioides. NCBI lineage: Eukaryota > Fungi > Ascomycota > Sordariomycetes > Hypocreales > Nectriaceae > Fusarium > Fusarium anguioides. The sequence goes on along the minus strand of JAALXK010000234.1, from coordinate 45,185 downwards.
TCTTAGATTGAATCAAGGTGCTTGGGTCGCGCCTACAGAACCATTTGATCCTTTCAAGTCACCCCTGAAGACATCAAAGGCAATTTAAGAGTTAGTGAACTATTTCTGCCTGTTAATTTCTGTTTCATTAACAAAAAGCTAACGATAAAAAGGGAGGAGCATTGGATACGCCTGTAGGGGGCATCGAGTACATGTGGACATGCCACAAGTGCGGCGAGGTGAGCTCTGTGAGAGGCGGCATAGTATGTGCCATGCGCGGTCGTTCCGCCTCAAGTTACTGTTGGCTTTATGGAATTCCAATGTAGAAGACTAAGGCAAGTGTTGTATTCCCGATTGTTTGAAAGGGTTGACCACGCGTGTTGTCTTCACTATTGGTGGTATTAGTGAAGAATGTATATTATACAATAAGTAGAGAAAGAACTTGAGAACGGGGAACCATCACTGAAGATAATAGCCAGAAGGGTTGAAGTCCAAGAAGAAATTTCAACACGTGGCGAAGCTTTGTATACTTACTCTCTAGATACAGTAGTTAAATACGGTTAAAAAGTCATTCTAGACAACACATGGAAGAAAGGTTCCAAGTCCCATTGTAGCTATCCTTATCCCGTCACTCGCATTCTTCCTCAATCTTTCTCAATTCATGCATCCAGTGTTCTAACGTATCCTCGGGATACGGGTTACCAATGTCTCCTGATGGCTCATCCCATATTACTCCGATCTCCTCGGCTCCGCGTCTCTCATCCTCTGGCAAATCACTTCCTTCAAGGCGATCCAGGACCTCATTCATCCGGGCTACCCAAGTCTGTTCCCAGAAACCGATAAGATCAGCGACATTTTTCTTCGGGTCTCGAAGGATTAGTGTGAGCGTTTCTTCAAACTCATCTAAGAGCTCTTGAAGTAGTGCCAACGTATATTCTTCATCATTTTCGACCCCATCCTCGCTACTAATACAACCATTCTCTGGCACATGACCAAAATCAGGGTGGTCACAGCAAGAATGGCTCATACCCAGAACACCAAAGGTCATGTACCGAAGCACCTCACTATGCTGGCTTACTTCAAGATAACCGGAAAAATGCCGGAGATAAAAAGTCAAAGGGGTGATCTTCCTTGAGAAAGAGTCACGATCGTCCCAAAAATAGCTTATCGACTTTAGTAAAGATGTGAGAGGACTGCATCCTGAAGGGGAGCATTGACAACGGCATTCGTCGACAATATTAGCTGCAAGTGCTGCAGCGTGAATTTCATGGAGCCAAGTCATGATGATCCCCTTAGATTTGAGTGAGTCTGGTCCCCAGAGTGAATCAATATAATCCCCTATATGCCAGAATATAACGTGAGTTGCAAATATATCCCTAGCTGATATGAAGGGAGGCTGGCAGGAGATGGCACCATTTTTAGCCAGCCAGCACAGATATGGTAGTAACTTGTAGCCTCTAGTGTATTGAAATCCCTCACTATTGCTATCACACCATGAATTGGTATCGCGAAAACCTAATCGAAAGAAAATATCGGCATCACTGGGCGATCGGAGCACTCTGTATACCGAAAGTGGTACTTCAAATGGCCCTTCTTTCGTGATAGCGAGGGCCGCTGGGACGAATATGTCCCTATCTTGCAAGAGCTGAACGGCTTCAAGGGCATGAGAATCGAGGACATGGTCAGATTCTAGACCCAAACGCTCAATTTCCGTTCTAGAAAGATTCTCTAGGGCAAGTTGTTTTAGTCTGTCTCTGCGTTCTTTCATGCAGCGCACGTATCTCAGCTTGCACCGTTTGGACGAATTTCTAAGAACGCTCCGTAACCTTGATGGAATAGGGAGCGCGCAGTCGGCTTTCAAGAGAATAACAGCGCATTCGGCACATTTGCATCTCCTGCACATTCGGCCGTCTTTTCTACAGCGAAACCTACTGAGAGAGACGGCGAGTTCCAATGCAGAACATCCATATGCATTTGTGAGGTTTAGGACCTTTGTGTCTGCAGCTTCGACTAGAACGCGAAGAAATGATGGCTTGTCTGCAGAAAGGTGTATAGGGGTGTGCCCGAAGATATCTCGTTCTGACAGAGTGCTAGGATGGTTTGCCACAAGGAACTTGACTTCTTCCAAATTATTTGACAAAATCGCCAAACATAAAGGACCACAACCGTAGGCTATATATATGAGGAAGTCCACTTAGCATGCTACTCGGTACCTGCTTGGGGTTATAGGTAGACGAACCTTCAGCTATCTTGGCTGAACGAGACAGAAATTCGAGGACAAACACTTCACCACCTTCCTGGACCATCCGCCTGAATCCGAGGTCAACAGTCAAAGTTCCACCGTTGTATGGTATTGTGGAACATGCAAGGTTATCCTGAGTGTTTGATTCGAGTAGGAGCCTTGCTGAGGCAGCAAACAAGGGATTTTTGACATTATCATATGTCCAAAAGATTCGAGCTAATGGTGTACTGGATGGTAAATCAGCCGTTGGTAAGCTTGCCATATTCGGTCAATTATCAGGAACCTACTAGCCTAAGTCATCGTAATCCATCGCTGGAGCTTTGTTGATTATAAGGTATTCGAGAAGGTCGAGGAGAGGGTTTGGCTTGCACTGATCTTCTACACTCGCTAACCGGCAATAGTATATCTGAAAATATTCAATTAGTTCTTAATACATCAGCCTGAGACAGGTTGTAACTCACACACTTAGCCACGCGATGGATGAGAGACTGGTTTTTCTCGTCGACTACTCGAGGGGATACCTGCCTAGTTCGAAGCAACCTGAAAACTGAGGACACCACCGAGGGGACCAATATGTTGAGGCAGGCCCGCTTTGTGCGTGTTGAGTAAAGTAGAAATCTAGAGTCTGTCAATAGGCGCAGCAACCTAAACACCGGTGTAGACTTTGAATCGACAATAGGATAGTAAGTGAAATTGGAGCTGAAGCTCCAGCCGCCTGCTCCAGAGCGGGTCATAAATGAAAGCTGTATAGCTAAGTTGAGAAGTGATTGAAGACCCGTATAGGTCAAGGCGAATTTGCGCCTGCAATCTGCTTCTGATATTGCTTCAGTAGCTGGACACCCAGGCGCATGCTGCTGAATGGTTATCTCGCGAGAGATGCTGAGGAAGCCCCAACCAGTATCTTTGCGCTTGAGTTTTCGACGTTGGCGACATGTGCATGAGAAGCGGCCTCGAGTGTAGATAGAAACCGCTCTTCTCATTTGTGTTGCGCTTTCGTCAGATACTGGCAGTGTCTCGTTTGATCTATCCCATGCCTGGGCTCCGGCAGCGTCGCACATCTCTTGCAGAAGCCCTGGCTTTCCAAGAATTCGACCTGTGGCAATGAGAGGAGTGAACTGAAACTTGAATTAGCTTATAATAACCTCACTATACAGGAATATGATGCTGACCTCTTGGGGTGGTTCACTGGCTGAGGTTTGAACTAATAGTTGTTTAAACATACTCTCAAGGCCGTCAAAACGTGACTCGAATTGGGATAGACTGCTTTGTATGCCTTGGAGAGGAGTACCGATGGCAGAAACCTGAGACTGAACGGTTAGGAGATTGGCAGAGAGGGTGTGCGAAGTCGCCTGGAGTGTCGCCAATCTCTCAGTTCCCAACTGTGAAATTGACCTTTATGGGTTGTTAGAAAACGAATTTCGATGACTTTGAGACGGCAATCTAACTTACAACCCTAAACCTTGCAGCCCTAGCTGAAGGGTCGCATTAACGTCATGTAATTTTGTCGCAATTTGTTCGACTTTTGAACGCTGGAATGGATACAACAACCTTTTGCCCTGATTCCGAGCCTTGTCCTTTCGACCAGTGGTGCCCTGGTCGCATGCAACTAGCTTTGCTACGGTCCCTTCCAAAGATTGCAGCTGCTCTTTGCACGAACTCAGGCATTCATGCAATGCATCTGTTGCGGTCCTGTGGTCGTGTTGAAGCCGGTAGATCGACATTTCGATAACTTGCAGTGTCTTACGCAGGGTTTCATTTTGTTGGCGTATGTTGACTATGTCTTGGTGACGAGATTTCAGAGCGTCGAAGTAATCCGTGATGCTCACAGTCACTTGGAGGCCCAGAGATACCACGCCGAAGGCCAAACCAGCCACAGAGAGAGGGTCAGCCATGGCGACAAAGGAAATTTCAATGCACCGAAAATTTAAGGCGACAATGTTGGGAAACTCGGAAATTGTGAAGGGAAAATGGATGGGATTAGAGCGTAGGACTTTGCTGACTGCATATTGGTGCCTAACGAGGCTGTACTTGTTGTAGGGCGAACTGCAGAGGCGGAACCCAAGAGCCTCATGGCTACCGTAGCAAGGCTCAGGACTAGAAACACGATCAATGGTTAGAGGAATTGCATGCGCCGTCACATTGTGTCCCAGAACTTTGGCGTGTGTGGAGATGCTAGCAAGCTGGTCATCTCACATCCAGTCGTTGCCGCTTCAGCACCCTTGTCTTTATCGATTTGTATGCTGTTGGTCATACTCAACTGCATCTTGGTGGGTAATTAACCAATGGACCCCTGCAACGCGGTTTGCTATGACGTATTTTCGCAGGCCGAGACAGTAATGCCTCTTCAGACACTAAACTATTGGATTGTTGGTGATGCACCGGATGTCCACTACCTGGCTCCCTCCACAACTTTGAGTGACACGCATGGCTCACCAAGGTTTCCCCTCTCTAAAAGCACGGCTCATGAGATTTGAACTTCGCCATACCACATTGACCAAAGCGTTGGAGTCCTAGACAAGAATCCCTGATTGGGGATATTGGCGTCGAATATAGTATGATAGTAACGGTATTGTATAGATTCAATCTAGCTATAATATATCCTGTTTTGACTCAATGGTAGATGGGGTGTTGTGCTTTTTTTGTCGTTAGACTTCATATAAATCGTTCCAGAAAAGGATATCATTCAGAACGTCTTCAGACAGATTCAGTGCTGCGAAGCTCTCTCGTCGGGGAGTTCGAATCTTACAATGGACCTGAGCGGCTGTCTTCCACCCAAAGTAACCTGCCATCTCCCAATCAATAAGCCCTACGATCTTGTCATTATTTACAATGCAATTCGATAGAGTAAAATCGTTGTGCATAAAGGACAGATCCGGATCATGGTTGTTTTCGCCGAAGATGATATTGTACTCCAGCTCCTGAATGCCTCGATGTACTCGAGGATCCGTGTCTTCAACGATGTAGGATCGGGTCGCATTTGAGGAAGGTGGTTGGATCTTATTTAAACTTCGCAGAATATTGCGTGCTTCTTCCTTGAACACTTTTTTCTGTGCTGAGGAAATATATTGCCAAGCGATGTTGAGGCCAACACCAGGAATTCTCTCCTGGACGAAGACATCTCTGCCATCGATCTTCCCCACAAAGTAGATGATGGGAACTTTGATGTCGTTTAAAACTGTCCTTGCCAGGGCAGTTGCCTCCACTTCGTTTGTATCTGCATAGGAGAAGTCTCGGCTTGCGCGTCTGCCTTGAAGCAAAGCGTGAAGATGGCTTGACTTGACGATGACGCTGCCGAGGGCGAATACATCTCGAGCTCCTTCCAAACCCTCATATATCCTATTAGAAGGAGTACAAAGGTCAAGTGCAGAGGCCCAGTACTTCACAGAATCTTCTGAGACCGAGTTGGCGTGCTTAGGATCAGGCCGGAAGTCGTCTGAAGCAGGGAGGTATCGACCATAAAGTGGAAGGTCGGAATACCGGTCATTGGCTGGTATTTTCGTCGGGTTGGCTTCGTATGGGTTCATGTTGAAAGCTAAGTAACAGAATATAAAGGGATTGCAAGTATTCTTTCGGTGAGTGGACGCAGTTTTGATGTTGAGCCGTATGGTATGTTCTTCGCGCTCCTGAAGCTCGACCTGTTGCGGCTGGTGAACATCTGGTGAACGTCTACGGACTCTGGGAAACCACGCCTTTTTTCCAAGAGGCAGGTGATGTAGCTGACTCGGAAGTATATCCGTTAGGGTCAAAGAGGGGAAGATGACGATCCCCAGTGAGAAGGACCGAAGTTGTCGGCAATATAATTTCGGTTGTACTCCCTCAACAAAGTCGTAGTATATGCGGGGCTTGTCTGCTACCAACACTGAGACCAGGGGTCGGCTAGGCAGCAACATTGAATCTCTTCTGCCGTTATTTGTTGTATAACAACCGAATAAGAGCAAAATGCGAATTTGTTATGCACAAGTCGTACCAGATGTCCAGATCAGACCCAATAAGAATTAGTCAAGTGTCTAGATAAGAACAAATTTCCTCTTTTCTCTAGCCCCGCTCCTTTCTTCATCCAGCGCCCGTCCATACATATACCCATCTACATAACAATCACCTACAATCTTAAACTCCTCCCCATACTGCCTGAGTATAATAGGAACGGAACATCCCAAAGCAACGCATATAATATCATCCGCATTCGCATGGTCTGACGCAAGACAGAAAAGCCCTGTAGTCGTGATAAGGAACTTGCGGCCTTTCATGGCAGTCTTGAAGCAATTCTCCAACGCCTGAGACATTTCATCAATCGACATCTCTGGAGTCGCTTGGATGTAATGCTGTAGCATCTCATCTGGCTTCCATGCCTGATAGCGCTGGGATAGAAATCGTGTAAAGACTTGGTAGGTTCGTCCAATGACTTCGACCGATGTTGAGCTTGGATACCTGAACGAATTCAGTGACAAGGTGCCACAAAATGCTTCGTGATCTTGATCTGACAATGGGCTTTTGTAGTTTGTGAAAACCCAATACCATTGCAGAAATGCCATTAGGTACGCGCTTGTGCTTGGGGCATGCTCAAGGCCTATACCCACAAAGTCTGCTGTACCGAGAACAATCCCCGTGATCGCCAGTTTTCTTCTTCGACTAGAGAGATATGAAGAAGCTTTTGTGTCTTTAGCCGCGGTGAAGTGTCTTCTTTCGAACGTCCAGGACAGAGGCTTTCGCCAGCTAGAGCCGTTTGACCAATCTGGTACCCACGAAGGAAGAATATGAATATTATCAGTCAGAATGGGATTGGAAGCACAGCAGATAATGTCGAGGCTGCCAGTTTTGACAATCAGATAGTCGGCAATATCTGTGTATACATGTCGTGGATCCAACTTGTAGTCGACTTGAAACTGGGACTGGTCTTTCTCTGAGAGGATACCCAGAACAGCATAGAGCTTATCTCTTGGATCACGACAGAGTTTGTCAGCGCATAGCAAAAGACAGCTGAACAGATCTGCCCTCCCAGCGTCATGTAGTGAATGCAAAGACTGAAGAGTGCTCGGCCCGAAATCCACTAAACAGTCCACATATGTGACCCATCGCTTAGACAAGGCCTGGCGACCCTTTTCTAGATGGAAGCCTCTCATAAGGTCAACTTTGTGAGTTCTAAGAAGCTTAGAAGCCTGAAGATAAACTTCCCACGGATGGGCCGAGTTTCCACAGAAAACTGTTACTTTTTGCGCATTGAAGATTTCCTGGACTACCCAAAGTCTGCGCCAGTAGTCTCTTTCAAATAGGTCTACAAGCGCTTGCCAATCACGCTTGCGCTTTCGGTTGTTAATGAGGGCAGCGAGTGCTGTACGTGAGTTATTACACTCTGCCAACTCGCACAGCAGCTCAGTTGCAGCGTAGCTATCATTAGCCTCGGGTCCAAGCCAAAGGGCAACCATGGAGGCCTTTGTGTATATTGAAGTCATAAGTCCAACTTGATAGCTTCTCTCCTCATCGTCAAGCTGGTTGATACAGATCGCATCAGCCCATACGATTACTGCTGTGGATATAGATCTGATTCTGGACAAAGCATGCCACAAACTTGCTGTGACAGGAAATTGGTGGCCATCTAGTTCAATGACTCTTGTGTCGAGAGGATCACCCCACGCGTAGGAAATCGCAATGTAATCCTCTATTTCATCCAACGAAGCGTAGAGGATCTGGCATCGGATTCTCGTTGAAACGTCTGGTAAGATACGTAGAAGACGGATTTCCCGTTTTATTGAGTTCAAATTGCGGTACTGAAATATTGTCTCCCCCAGGGCCTTTGGTTGAGGACTTGACGACCGGTGACGAAGACGCTTATTTGGAGGTTCCGGTGAGTCGGGCGAAGGTTGTGATTGAGTTGTGGAAATGCTGTTACGAGCTTCCATATATCGACTGAACTTTCTGACATGACGCCGATTTGGTGCACCAGGAATTGGATGTGGTGAGTTCGGGCGGTGTTCATCTGTCGATGGATGAAAAGGTCTCTTGCCCCCGGGCGAAGGCTGGGAAGACTTGGAGCGCAATTGGGGCGGGGATATGTCTTTTCCTCCCAAGTCTGGACTTTCAATTCGAGAAGAAGTCGTTTGGATGTCATGTTGCTCGTTTCTCGCATCTACCATATTGCCAAGCATGATTGAAAATATCCTATCTGGCAGAAGAATTTAATTGGCAAACTTGCTGGGTTTTTCTTATCATAACTATAGCTACCCCAATCTTAAGACAATCGTAACGAAAAGTAAGTATCCTTTCTCCTTTGGTCGGGCAGCAATCATCAGCCCAACACTCAAGAATGCCTTGCGGCTGACCTTGGCGGTCCTGTTGATGGTGTTGGGCGGACCGCTCTCTATTGGATCAAGCTTATAACGAGGCAGAAATCTTACTACAGGGCCGTCACGTGGCATGGATTAACCGAACCAAAAATGCTCACAAGTCGGCTTAGCATATCTGGTTCATAAAAGGTGGCTTTAGCTTGACAAGATATATGAAGACAAACCTCAATGTATGAACTAAGAAGCTGTGGCGGCTTGATTTCTTAATTATTGTAGTGTCCCGTGCATAAATGTGAGTGCTTTGCAGGCCTCCACGGATGACCCGATGACTTAGACCCCATACCCCCATATCGGGGTCCAATACCCTAGCTCAGGGTACATGATATTCAACGCGTTGCTTCGTCACCTTGTCGTAGACAGAGAACACAGAAACAATTTCGACAAACAGTTCCTGTTTGTGCTATTGTGGCAGGTTCAAGCATAATCCAAAAAATTGTGGATGAAACATCAGTTCAGCGAGATCGATGACGATGGGGAGACGTTGCTTTCTTTGGCAGCCAGAAAGGTCTGGACTGATTGTGAATGTAAGTATATAGTAGACATGTCGCCCCCCAGAGTTCATGCATCGCAGAAACATTACCGGAAAGACACCAGAAGAGGTTCACCAGCACCTAGTGAAAAAGGGCTATATCAAATGAAACATTGGTGACAGGATGCTCCATCTTTTATATACAGTCCCACGTTAAACTGAGTGCCGGGCTTAAATAGGTTTGAGGGTGAGAGATACAGTTCTCTCAGTCTTTATAGGTGGAACTCAATTTCTAGTTTCGTTACGTGAGTCCTTACGCGGCGGTTTTGTGCTACTTCTGTCACTTTTTGCGGCTATCAAGAACCTAGAGTATGATCCATTATATTTAAGCTGACTTCATCGGGACTTTGACGGGAGCACCTGTTGTCACACTGTGGATATTCCACTTTGGGTCATTCAAGTCACATTATCGATTAAACTGGAGCTTCCTGGAATCTTATAGGCTATTATCAAGTCAGATGCCACTCTTCCACCCAAACCCTGTCAAAGAGACAAGCTGAAAGACTGAATAGGATTAGTTACTTACGCTATTGAATCAACATTGGGGTCAATCGTGCGTGTATGAACATAAAGGCTTTGGCACCCCCGTGTCTGAATTCAGCTTTTAGTTCAATCGGTCTTGAACCGAGTATTAATGCGATGTCATCACGCTTCACGCTGTCAGCCAACGTGGTTGACTCAGTCTTTCCGTCACCCGGTTCAAGCGCCAAATATACAGTGCTGCCCCATGTCGTTCTTCGCGACCCTCATCTACCTTGGCACAGGACACCAACTCATATTCCTACGGGCGAAGATGAAGATGACTTACAAGGGCCATCGACGTGGCTTGCCTTGCTCTGCTTCCCTGTGGATGAGCTAATGGTGTCGTCCGACGTCGTGAATAGCGTTCTGCAGGACGTGCACTTTGATAAAGCGAAACGGGAACTCACCGAGACGTGCTCGCTACGTATGCGAGCCCGAGATATACCGCTATTGAAGAATGTGGTAAATGCGACTGGCTTCAATGCTGAGTTCGACATTCGTGACGCAGCCGAATTCACTGATGTTATTCTTTTGGATAAAGAGCTGTTCACAGGGCTGTTTTCCGATCCGGGCAAGCCGCAGTCCCAAGAGAAGACAGGTTCTGAGTTGAATGTGGCTGGATTGAACTACTTTGCACATGTTCGCCAAATAGAAAATGATGAAGCCGGTGCCAGCACGGATGATTCCATGTTCAGTGTCGTGGTCTCTCGTCGCACTGGACCTATCGGCTCTGACGTCCCGGTAGCTATGGCTGTTCACTTGATATCACTTGACTGGGACAAAGACATCACCCAACTCCAGCTATCTCCTGCAGATGACACTCGCGTGGCTCTTACAAGCTTGTACAGTTGGACCTACACCTGCCTGCCGTCTAAGAACGCCACTAGTGCCCAGAACAGTACCCAATTGTTTGGAGATAAGCTGAAAGTAGTGCGAACTGGTCACAAAATACCCGAAGGCCTGGCTCCTTCTGACCCTGCCTATGGAATCTGCCAGCGACAACTCGATGGTTATACGCTCACACCACACCGTGCCGCCACGGGCGAGGTGACAGCCGCTATCATACGTGGACCATTGACGCCAGTTCAAGTCCCTCATCCACTACGCCCTGATTTCTGCATACAATCCAACTCTGGGGCCGATTTAGCCATCATGAATGACAATGTTGGTCTGCTGGACATTTCCTACTCATCAGCGTGGAAGCTTGGTAGGGGTCTAGCTGAGAAGACCCGTTCTTTTACTATGGCTCTTGTGCGACTGCGTAAGGATATTCGATCTCAGTATCTTCAGAAAGCTAAAGATGGAGTGGATACCGCATTAGACAAGACTGGTTATGTCGGTCGACGGGATATTGCGGAACGTATGCGTCACTTGGTACAGGGACTGGACGATCTTAACGAGGCCATGCATAGCTATGATCGACCGGCTCCGGCCGCCCATGGCGAGGTTGAAGATAGATACAAGGGAGAGGAGATATGGCGCGGGCCGAATCTGAACACTAAGGCTGGAGTTCCTGGCACGCCCGACTATAAAACGATCTACTCGTGGATCGTTGACAAAATACACCTTGGAAACATCCCCGCGGTGTATTTAATCCCCGACCCAGCATCCCTACCAGATGAAATGCTTCGACTATTTCATGTCGATGCAAACTGGATTGATGCTCTTATCGACGGTGCTCTCAGCTTAGCTAACCACTGGGGAGGTAAGCCCGATGAAGACAAGGAACGTGCTACTATCAAAAAGGCCATAAGCGAGCGTCTTCGAACACCAGACCCGAAGCTAGGCGGTCGTACTCAAATACCGCGCTATGGCTTCCTTTTGCGTTCCAAGGCACTCGAACAGTTCCCAGATCTGGCTGTTTCGGTCCAGTTCGATCCTGAACGACGCAAGCCTGACCAATCGCTGCCTCAACCCGTACTTGTACAAAAGCGCCTTGCGCCTGATACCATGTACTGCTTGTTCAATGCAGCGCCGCCCGATCTTCAGAGTATCACGCTCAGCATATCAGCACACCAAAAGGGCTTCGAAATCGGCGAATTCCTCGATAACAAGGCCCTCACGGTCCTGTTCAAAAGAATATCACAGGTCTCCAAGGGGAGCGGTCCAGAAACCATTCTTGAGAGAGTTGAGTTTAGTATTTCAGGCGAGCCAGCACCCGTGTTTGATTGGAAATCTCGAACCATTAATTCTGCCGCATTTGCCGAGTTTCAGCGGACTAAGCTCGCTAGCGGAATGGGCGGCGATGCCCTGCCAGGCGACATATCTACCTCTGCTCTATTGAGCATGCAATTGAGCGAGCCGATTCAACAGCTTCATATCGATAACCTATCAGATTCTTCATCCAACATTCCAGAATCTAATGAAAGCGCAGTTTAACTCTTTCAGCTGCCTGTTCCGGAACAACGTGTGATATCTTCCACACCGTTGCCGGCCGGCTCTCTATATGACTTTACGGGAGAAAGCGTTGAATGGCTCAAGCCAGTGTCACTAGCACACGAAGGCAACCTTCTGTCCCAAGAACTCTATGCCAATCAATCGCCGGCACGTCCTCTTAATTCTTAAGACATAATGAACCCCAAGTTGGAGCTCAAGGTGTACGTCACTCATAACTTTGATCTCGGTTTTGTTCTGAGTAACAGTAAGGGCCTCTAGACATCGTCTTTAGTCTTGTCCCGCCCGCACACAAACCAAAGTCCGCCAGCACCCTTACCAAGATGTTGGTTGCAGTGCCATACGGCGACATATCTGAGACGCCAACCCCACTGCTAGCCGCTACTGCGGACCTTCCAGAGGCTGAGATGGTGTCTAATGTCAGGTTCCAGATTCTGCGACGGTGGGGAAAAGAGGATGAGCCAGAGTTTAAGAATCATATCATTTTCGAGCTGGTGCCACGCCAGGAGCCCGGCATACCATTTGAGAAGCTTAAAGATGCGGATTTCCTTGTGTCTTAGGCCGAGATTGTTCGCTATGATGGTAAAGAAGTGAAACAAGTGTGGGTCAAGATTCAGTACGATGTTGATGGAAAGCCTTCTGGGGCCAGCTATGAAGATGGAGGAAGTGTAAACATTAGAGCAGAATGCTTGAAGGAAGTCAATTTGGACGTTTAGACAGCTTGAAACCCTATTCGATATTCAGTCTATTTTACTCCGAGTTGTAACCTCAAGCCACAGTAGGGTGCCGAACTATCATGCCGACAGATTCTACCCTGTCCATCTTGGTCAAGTCCTCAACCAAAGATATCAGGTAGCCACCAAACTAGGTCACGCTGCCAGCTCGACAGTATGGTTGGCGAGGGATCTAAACCGGCGAGCTGAACAATTTGCATGAGTCGCTGGTGTGACACAATCTAAGATGTGGCAGTTGGCGGTGGCAGCATGAAAAATATGTTGCTGTGAAAGTCAACGCAATCGGCCGACCTTCACGGCGATTCCCTCCTGATAATGAGCTCAACGTTTTGAAACACATTGCTGAAGTGAACCCATCACATAAAGGGTGAGGAGAAGCGTAAGTTTGTCACGTTCATGAGAAGAATGGTAAAGTGAAACCCTGAAGAAAGGAGCACGGCAAAAGAGCTACTTGATGACCCGTGGTTGTATAGATATTCCTCGCAATACTGGAGCAAACTCTTCATAAACTCCTTTAATTGCGCACAGGGTCTCAAGGTCCAAATACGTAACTGTCGATGCATTCATCCCTAGACGACCCTTAGTAGCTACGTGGTTGCGTACCCTCTTTTCAGAATATTTGCGTTGTGTCGTGACAAATTTTCCATCATCCATGACAGTCCATGTAGCTATACCTGACTCATCATCATTAAGGGATGTGATTCACTTCCCTCACTATCTTATCTAAGCTAGCAATTCTACCTGAGGGCCAGTAGACCCATTCTAACATACAAAAGCAACCTTCTTACCAGTATTAACAAAGTCATAAACATACATACAGACTGGCGTGGCAAAACAGCATCTACATCCACTTTCATACTCTTATGTCTATACAATAGCTCAACATGTCAAACTACCTAGATGAACTTACCCTCTACGGAAGAGGCAATCCAGTAGTCCAAGACCAACCTGCTGATCGGGATATAGCCTTGTACCCCACCACCGCGATGGACTCCTCGTCATCTACAGTTCAGGTGCGACATCGCCAGCCGGCACAATCTTCACGTTCGGGCAGACGCCATAATGGTACCCAGCAAAGCGAGGAACTCAGCGCTATTGCTCAAGAAACACTGTCCGTGTTGCCGAGCCTACTAGAAGACCTTGGAACAGAAGACATAGCAAAGCAGTTGTTCAAACGTTGTTTTGATCACGTTGAGCGTCTTCGCCCTCACCTTTGTCCCTCCTATCATCAACCCGCTATTATAAGGGTCATCAATGATGATACGCTTAACTCTGCGATCCAACTCGGCTACGGAGGCGATCCGGATAGCGCCCCGCCTATGATCCTTAACTTTGGCAATCCCCTCAAGCCTGGTGGAGGATGGCTCAACGGTAGCATGTCTCAGGAAGAAGCAATCTGTTTTCGTACCTCCATCGCTCTGAGTCTCCATAGAAAGAACTACCCACTCCAGAAAGATGAGGCGATTTACAGTCCATATGTCCTCGTCATGCGAAGTGATACAGCTTCAGGTCACAAGATCTCTACCCTGCCTGGGGAAAATCTCCCTGTTGTCAGCGCCATTACAATTTCTGCTATACGCAATCCTGAAATACAGCACTCAACAAGAGACACCGGCATTGAAACCGAAGAAGAGTTAGAGGTTTCGAATTCTGGTGATCCTGACATGCGTGTCTTTTCAAACAAACGAGACCGCGATCTGACGAAAGCCAAGATGAGACATTGTCTACGTATGGCAGCGAAGTATAAGCATGATAAACTTGTGCTTGGAGCTCTGGGTTGTGGTATATATGGCAATCCTCCGGAGGATGTTGCCTACTGTTTGCTGGAGGTCCTACGAGAAAATGAGTTTGAGGGAAACTGGTGGAGGGAGGTGTGCTTCGCAGTGTTTGACCCAAGCAATAACGGGAACTTCGAGACATTCCATCATATTCTTAATGGACAGCAAGTCTAGGCTGGCTCCTTGGCCGTATATCTAGGCGGCTCCAGGTTTTGCGACTAGGCGAATGATAGTCTACCAAGGAGGAAAGACTCTTTATTACTATTCTACTAGCTAGTCACTAGCTCACAAACCTCCACTTCTAACCATCTCAATTGCAATCGGTGCAGTAGTCAATGTGAATCCTGCAAGTGTTGGACCAGTCGATATTTCCGCATCGCGTAAGACCATCCCTCTGCTGTTCACGCCTATTAAACGTGATGAGTCAGCAAAGACACCGCATAATCACAAACAGCCCTCTTCACTCTTTCATCTTACCAGTTCAAACATATCATGGCACCCTCGAGTCCTTTTCCAGATCCTCCCTCACCAGACTTTGATTCTTATTGGCCAGATTTCGCGAATAGCGCCCAGCTTTCACCTTGTAGGCACCCGTGTAGTATCTCAATCATTTTACCTGCTAATCACAACCAGCTAATCCCTCTACCACTAACTCACTTTGTCTTGACCAAAGACTGGACTGGAGAAATTATAGAGATTCTATCTCGAGCTCACCTTTATATCGACCCCTTCTCTTAACACCGACAGGGTTCGAAAATGGCGAACAGCGACCCGTTGCGACTTATCACGGTTTTCCATGGTTTAGTAACCCGGCTCACCTGAGACGTAACATCCTCCGATTGACATTTGGAGATGAGAGCCTTCACATGTGTTTCTCTTTTGACGCGTATGGTGATGCCAAGGACAATAGCCTCTGGGCGTGGCGCGGATGTATCTGCTCTCGAAAGATGGACGTAAGTCTAGGTCCTATGACGCGTGGAGGTAAGCCTGGCCCGTGGGTTGATTACTGCTGCGACGCTAATCGTGCTTCAAGTCAAAAACCCCCAGAGAACATTGGAAACATGGGGTGGCTTCAGTCATGTCGCCAAAAGTAAGTCTGCCTCAGTAATATAGTTACTACACCTAACAAGCTCTAGCTATACCGAGATAATTGATATCTTAAGCCAATACAATACTATCGTTATATCTGGCGACCCACTTATCGAAAGAATCAGCACCCTAATACGCATGCCGCGAATTCTGACAATAACATCTGTTGAGATCAAGTGTTCACTCGAGAATGACGGTGGGGTCGGAGAGGTGCTCAGACTAGCAAGCGCCAAATTGCAGAGCCTCAATCGCCTTTTAGTCTCGTTCGAATACGGCGATAGAAGCTATGACATCAGTAACTACGATCTCAACGGCCACATCCTATCTTTTGACGATTTCCATCAAAGAGAGGCCTGATCTTCAAGAGTGCGCCTTTGCGTTACCTGAAGAACTATTCTCCAAAATCTCTAGACCCCAAATAAAGTCCAGAATGGATGGCAAACAGATATCCTATAGTCAAATTTGGCGCGAGGTAGCTGATGACGAGGGTGATGTGTACTGGGGAGATCCTGGGGAGGATAACGTTTGGGATCATGACCCATTTGATGACACCCAGGGAAAGTTTGAAGCTATTCGTCTCCCGTGGGTTGATAGCTACCCGAAGCCTTCCTATCACTTGAAGCGCAAACATGGGTATTGGATTCTCGAAACATGCCCCATGCCATTGGAAACGCAGTTTGAGGATATACCGGGTGGCTGGACAATTGAATTGCGTAGCACCTGTCCTTGATTGCCATCACGTGACCGAGCAGCTAATAAGTGCGTCATTCACTTTACCTTGTTTTCCTCCCATATATCTCACCTTGAAGTACTTGAGTCAATCAACAATGGCACCCTGCTGTCCCGCCTCACCGGACTTCGACTACGATTCAAACTTCAGCGACGGCGGCTACACATCAAGTAAGTTCTGAAAAAAGGATTGTTTTGGAAACGAAAATTGAGAAAAGAAAACACTAAAATAACCAGTTGGTCCTGCTGGTGAAGAACGTCCCTGGAGCTGGCGAGACTATGAGCCTCAACATCTTAAGCAACCCAAAACTGGGCCACGAGCCTTGACACCATTTGGATTCAAATATGGTGATGATGAACAAGAACGACCCCTTGCGGCTGCGCAGTCGTCGTCCTGGTTTAACATTCCCATTGACTTGAGACATGATGTCATACGCCTTGCTTTCGGAGACAAAAAGTTGCATATGAATCTTAGACTTAATGCTAGGAATGCTAGAGTAGGCAAACAACGAAAACTCTGGTATTGGAACGGATGTATTTGCCCGAGAGAATTCGACAAGAGTTTGGGCCCTATGACGAGTAGAGGGCTTAATCCAGGCCCTTGGGATGATTATTGCTGTAATATTCTATATCCTCCAAAGACTCCATCGGAAGATATAGGGGTCATGGGCTGGCTTCGGTCATGCCGTCAAAAGTGAGTGACTTGAGTCTTTATGGAGTGAAAAAGAATTAATCCGAGATATTAGCTATGCTGAGACTATTGATATCTTATACAAGCACAACACCATCATTCTACATGACCAGATAACGGTCGAATGTCTCACCAGCCTGATCCCTTATCGACGTCTAAACACAATTACTTCCCTCGAGATAAAATGCCCAACGAAAACTCTCAGTGACACGCTAAACGTCATCCGCCCTGGCTCAGCCAATCCCGAATTCAGAGGTCTAAAGCGTCTTTACATCTTCATGCCTGGCTCGGCCTGGGGCAATGGTATCTACAACATTACAAGTTTCGATAAATTTGTCAGAGAGATGCCTAGACTTGAAGAATGTGCTCTTGCAATCACGGGTCCTTTATTCAATTGTATCAAAAGCATAATTATAGATCCGAGCAACGCGGAACGGATCTCTCACGGCCAGTTTTGGCGTGAGTTGGGTGACCCTGATGTTGAGGTTTGGAAGGGCGAGCTTGGAAAGGATGAGGATCATTGGGAATCTGACTCTGATGAGATTGGGCAGGGAAGACTTCACCCTATTCGTCTACCTTGGGTTGATAGCTATCCAAAGCCCCCGTATCACCTTGAGAATCCTGGTCTTGGGTATTGGATTCTTGAGGCACCACCTGCTTATGCAGACTCATCCGATGATGATATCGATAGCGATGACTACACGGATGACTACTATAGTTCAGCAGAGGAGCGGTTCTTCTAGGGCAGAACACTTGTATTGGTGAGAACTAATTATAGATACTATCTAATTGAAAGCAGTGTTTATGCAACAGTTGACATTTCTAATTCGTGTCTCGCAATGATGCCAGCAAAGCATTGTTCACAATCTTTTATGAAATCAACTGCATGATTTGTCTCAGATCTAATGCATTCATTTATGACGAGTTTCATTATAATGGTGATTGTGAGTCCTATGCAATTCACGTGACTAGCAAGCAAATCTCATCAACTTTTAACCCTACCATCTCACCATCATGCACTGTAAACAAACATGGCACCTTCATCCCCTTTTCTGGATCCTCCGTCACCAGAATTTGACGGACTAGACTCAGACAGCAATGAATGGTCACCAGCGTGTAAGTGCTATTAAACTGACCCATTTCGTATGTTAACACTCCAGCAGCTGATTCTGATAACTCCAGCGATTCCGACGATCCTGGACCTAACTTTGATGACGTGTCTGGTGTTCCCTTGTTACCAGAGGATCGTCCTCGTGCGCTGACACCGTCTGGGTTTCGAGATGATGATGATTAGGAAGACCGGCCTGTTGCAGTCTGTCAGACGTCTCCTTGGTTCAAACTCTCTGCTCACCTGAGACGTGATATCCTACGCCTTGCCTTTAGTGGTAACAAATTACACACGTGTCTTGATGATATCGAAAGTGATGATGAATCTGAAGAAGATGAATCCGAAGGTGATTCTGAGGAACTACCCTGGACTTGGCGTAGTGGCGTTTGTTATAGAGAGTTTGATAAGAAGATGGGCCCTATCACTCACGGAGGTAACCCAGGTCCATGGGTAGATCGTTGCTGCGGTGTATGGCGTATACCTGGTGGAAGGCATCCAGACACTATCGGAATTATGGGGTGGCTTCGATCATGTCGTCAAAGGTAAGTCATTGCTTTCTTTATGATGTCAATCAAGACTCACTAGATCCAGTTACGCCGAGACCATCGATATCTTGTACAAGTACAATACTATCATTTTATCCGGCGATGCAGCTATTGAGTTCATCAACAGACTCGTGCTCCCTCCACGTCTGGAGACCATTACTTCCCTGGAAATCAGTTGCCCGCTCACCTATAGAGATACGGTACACCGGGTCCTGGACCGAGTCCACGCTAACTTCAAAAACCTCAAGCGTCTTTACATCTCGCTAGAACTAACAATCAGACTCTCAAACTACCGCGTCAATATTCCAGATGAACTTCAATCCGATATCCAACTCTTGGATGCTTTTGTAAGATCCATGCCCCCCTTTGAAGAATTCGCTATTGCATTCCCGGATGAGGTATTTCATGCACTATCTCATGAAAGGATTGTATATCGAGAGAGGCAGACTTCTTATAGCCAGAACTGGCGTGAGATAGGTGAGGATGTGAAGGGTACCTGCGGTAACGAGCGTGGGCAACCTTCAGTCTGGGATTATAACCCGAGTGACACTTCACGAGGGAAATTTGAACACATTCGTCTTCCGTATGTGGATAGCTATCCAAAGCCTCCATACCACATGGAAAACCCAGGTCCAGGGTATTGGATTCTTGAGGCAAACCATTTGCCCATTGGTGAGAAGCGAGACGAGACACCGGATGGCTTTAGAGGACCAGATAAATGGCCATTCTAGGGTAGGGCACTCTTTACCAATCATTTAGTCAGTTATAGATATATCACACGCTATTATAGAAACGGAAAAAATAGGGCAATGTCGTGTGCGTGTAAGCGATGTACCCACATAGCGTGAACATACCACCTTGAAAAATTGTCTGACTGATTGAATGGTAAGCAATACTCCACCCGTCGATCGTGGTCAACTACGTAATAGCACTTCCCCGTATTTTCGCGGCTTCAGCCAGCCGCTAGCCATATCCATCCCGAACTGCCGATGGAGAAAGCCAAGGAGCGGGGAACACACTTGGCAAAGGTTTTATATATCCGAGAATTCTACTTTCCAGAATTCTGATCTGCTCAATTTCAACTCAGTTCACATCTTCATCATGGGTGAAAACGATTATCAGAATATCTTTCACTGGGCAGAGACCCAAAAAGACGGATCCATTCCCTCCTTCGCTGTTCGAAAGAATGATCCGTATACTTACCTCTCTGGATTCAACAACCATCATGAATCCGAAGCTATTCCTGGTACTATTCCTCAGGGTCAGAACTCTCCTCGATGTGTGAGGTTTGGGTTATACGCTGAGCAGATGACTACTTCGTTTGGTGCTTCTCGTCAGGCAAATAAGAACTCTTGGCTTTATCGAGCAAGACCTGCTGTTGCTCATCAGGGTTTTGTAAGTGCTGGTTCTTGGCGTTTTGTGATTTTTACTAATTGCTGGCAGACGGACATGCCAAAGGTTGAGGGGACGGAGAGTTGCTTTTTGCCTCTTAACCCTGCTGTGAGGATATCACCTACACAGCTAGCTTGGGTACGTGAACCTTTTCTTCCATCTCAATCTCCATCCCAAGTCTAACATGAGCAGCTTCCTTTTGATATCGCCGATGGAACTGACTTCATCTCCGGCCTCCGCACCATCGCCGGCTCAGGTAAGCTTATTCCCCTCTCACATACACAATGTCCTAACAACCACAGGCGACCCAACTCTCCGCGAAGGTCTCGCAACACACATGTTCACCGCCACAAAATCCATGTCCAACCGCGCCTTCGTAAACTCAGACGGCGACTTCCTCATCATCGCCCAACAAGGTTCCCTAGACATCCAAACTGAATTCGGAAACCTCTACGTCCAACCCGGAGAGATCTGCGTCATCCAACGCGGTCAACGTTTCAAAGTCTCCGTTGAAGGTCCAAGTAGAGGCTATATCCTTGAAGTTTGGGGTTCCAACTTTGAACTTCCTGAGCTTGGACCGCTCGGTTCAAATGGTCTTGCTAACGCGAGAGATTTCTTGTACCCCAAGGCAAGTTATAATGTTACGCGTGATGATCCCTGGGAGATTGTTTATAAACTCGGGGGGAAATTCTTCAAGAGTACACAGAACCATTGTCCTTTTGATGTTGTTGCTTGGCATGGAAACTACGCGCCTTACAAGTATGACTTGACCAAGTTTGTCAATGTTGGATCCATTTCTGTTGATCACATTGATCCTTCGATCTTTTGTGTTCTTACAGCTCCGTCAAGAGATGCGAATGCGCCGTTGGCGGATTTTCTTATCTTTTCGCCAAGGTGGGACGTCGCGTCTCATACATACCGCCCGCCTTATTATCATCGCAATGGAGCTTCTGAACTTATGGGGCTCATTTATGGAGAGTATGCTGGACGATCAGATGAGTTTCAACCTGGCGGTGTTTCGTTTGAGTGCGGATGGGTTCCTCACGGTGTAGCCTACGAGGTAAGTCCAAATCACATTTCTCCAAATTTATGCAGGGCTAACAATTTGTAGGAATTCAAGGCTGCATCGGCTCAGCCTCCACCTGAGATGCAAATCTCCAAGGGTGCAGTTGCATTCATGTTTGAGAGCTGTCGCCAATTGACAATCACTGATTGGGCATGGAACAACGATAAGAAGCATGAGCATGAGCCCAAGATGTGGGATAATTTGGTTGATAATTTCTCTGAGCATCTTGATGAGATCAATGAAATCTTGGGGAAGAAGACCTTGTAATGTAGACGAGTGAGATACGACATAAGCAAAGATTGGTCGTGACTGGATTATTAGACCCACTACTACTTTCTAGGGCATTTTGGCAGTGGATGGAATGGTTTCCTCGGGATCCGAGGGTGACAATATTTGAGATTCTCTGGTGCATATTTGGGTGAAATACGTCTCCGTTATTTTGACAGCTTAGCTGGGGTCCGTATTCGTATATGAAGCATAAATTGGTCTCCACTTATGCGATCGTCATCCAATTAAAAGTGATACACGCCTGTTATCTTATCAAATATGGACCGGGTTGATTCGTTCCGTGGTCATTGAGAATGGGCCGATGATTCCTTTGTTGACGAGACATCAATATCATATCATTATCTCATAAGCATCTATATCTTTACTCTTATTTTTAATCTATCACTTCTCATTCGAAGCACTCATTCTCTTCACTCTGACCCCCAGCTCACCATGAAGGCTCCAAACTCTCTGGAATCTCCTTCATACGAATTCGGTGGCCCGTGAGTAATCCCCCTTCACCTTCTACTCGTATATCCACTAACACCCCATAGTCTCGGCGCCACCGGTATCGTCTTTGGTCTTCCAGTCCTCATGCAACTTCTCTATCTCGGGTGCAATGATGTTTCTGGCTGTCCTGCACCCGCTCTTCTCGAGCCTCGGACTCTAACTTGGCAAAAGTTCAAAGAGCAAACTCCTTGGCCTAAAGATGGTGTCTATGGACTTATGAGCTGGGAAGTCACGGGTTGGCTTGCCGCTTATTACTTCCTTAGTCTTGTGCTTTATCGCCTATTACCGGCTCAGGAAGTCTATGGGACCAAGTTGCGTGAATCAGGACGGCCTCTGTTGTATCGATTCAATTCCTTTTCGTCGAGCGTTGTTCAGTTGGTTGGCTGTGCTATCGGAACTTACGTGTATGGAGCCGAATTTCCAGTTTGGACTTTAATCACGGACAACTACCTCAAACTCCTCACTACAAGCACCGTCCTGACTTTCATCCTCTCGATCGCTGTTTATGTCGGCAGTTTCTCTGTTAAAAAGGGCAACTCCGAGCTCCGCGAATTGGCTGTAGGCGGACAAACTGGTCGCATCATCTACGACTTCTTCATTGGTCGTGAACTCAACCCTCGTATCACGCTTCCCATTTTTGGAGAGATCGACATCAAGTCTTGGATTGAGATGCGTACTGCTCTCACTGGCTGGATTTTGATGAATTGTGCTTTTGTCGCCCAGCAGTATCGAAACTACGGTTATGTTTCCGATAGCATCTTGGTCATCGCTTCAGTTCAGGCGTACTATGTTCTCGAAGGCCAGTACTCAGAACTTGGACTCTTGAGCATGATGGATATCACCCAAGATGGTCTCGGATTCATGCTCACATGGGGTAACCTTGTCTGGGTTCCTTTCCTTTACTCAACTCAGTGTCGTTATCTCTCCGTGTATCCTGTTCATCTAGGACCTATTGGAGTTTCAGCTATTGGTAGTGTTTTTGCTATCGGACTGTATATCTTCCGATCATCCAACAACCAAAAAGCTCTTTTCCGCAAAGATCCCAACCATCCAACTTTCGCAAACATGACCTTCATCCAAACCAAGCGAGGAACGAGACTTCTTACCGGTGGGTGGTGGGGAATGGCTCGTCACATCAACTACTTTGGCGATTGGCTTCAATCTCTTCCATTTTCTCTACCTACCAAGCTCGCCGGTTATGTCATTCTGCCTGCTGGTAGTGCTGTAGCTGGTACGGAGGTTGTTAAGATGTTGGATGGTCGTCTGGTGACGCCGGGTGAAGCTGCGCCTTGGGGTATGCTTTTCACATACTTTTACTCGGCTTGGTTTGGATTCTTGCTTATTCATCGGGAGAGGAGGGACGATGCTGCTTGTATTGAGAAGTATGGAAAGGATTGGGATGAGTATAAGAACAAGGTCAGGTACAGAATTTTGCCTGGCGTGTACTAGGCGCCGTTCTTGGGAGCTAGATGGTATAGACTGGCGGGGATAAAGATTTAAGCCCTCAGAAATGTATATTTATGAATCCTAGCTACCTCTAACCAGAAATAAGAGTAGAGCGATGACCTCTGTAATTATGTCTTGAGCGTTACTCGGGTCTTTTGTGCCCCGCTCTGTTGCTTCAATGAGAAATAATCGATCCCGCTCCGTGAATTTCTGGACTACTTCCTGCCAAAGATCCGTCTTGTCAGGTGACATCGTAGCGAATTACTCTCCTATGTGGAAATGTTGCTGGACCATGCCGTTTAACTGAGCGGGGAGGGTCATGGAAGAATGTGGGATTAATCCACTCACCAAGATAGATACATATTGGGCAGAGCCTGATTGCCAAGTGAGTCATACGAGGAGGGGTAAAGTGGCCAAGTGAGACTGCACATTATGTTGATTCGCGAGTTGGTAGTCACTATGATATGATCTTTTAGTAGTGAAGAATTGCATTTATCCTTCTCAAATTTAATATTCTTATTAACATCGTTCTATAAGCTTCTGTAGTAATAAGAAGTATTATTAAATTTCTAATAGTTTATAAAATACGTTTCATCATCTATTATACTTTCTCAATCTAATATAGCTACAGCCAAAATATATAAAAAGTAAAAAACAATGATAGTATACGCACTCTACAACCTCAGGCATAGTATTGATGCTACGAAGACCGCTCCCACAAATACCCCAAAAACTAAGGCGCTCGTTATTGTGACAACGAGGAATAGCACTCACATCGGGTTCTCCACTACTAGCCATTTAAGAAGGAACTCGCCAATCTTTAACCCGAGGCTACTCCCATCTCACGAGACATTTGCGACGTAACGTAATCTCGGTCCTGGAGCAAGCTTCGACTGCCATTCACACAGTCTTTCTTTTTCTTTCCCCCTCCATCGCAGGGGTATTTTCAGCTCCTCAACTGGCTAGTGTTTTGAAAAATGCGTCAACTAGCGTCAATATCCCTCTTGGTACAATACCTCGATAGGTCAAGTGCAAGGTCCCTTATCGTTTTTCGAGGTTGAAGCCACGGGGGTCCAGAGCTGGGGGCGCTAGGCCCAAGGTACGCTCGGCCGATAAAGTTCACACTAGCGGACGGTTTGGAGTCGTCCCGTTGTCCAAATGGGTGTAGCATGCGGGGTCTCTCAAACTATTGAAGAATTATACCAAATAGTTTTGTGATCAAGATGCAGGTCTATCACAGCTGGAACTTGTGGAGAGAAAGTCGTATAACGTGAAGCACCGATATCGGCGTCTGTAGTGAGTTCAGTAACAAGGCCGCATCTTCAGCTCGCCAATACTCTCTAGACTATCACCTGATAGATCTTGGCTTTGAAGTTATCGGAAACTAAACCCAAGAGACACGGATGAAGTCCTCCTTGACCTAATGCAGTAGCTACAGGAAGGGATTTCTATTCGTAGCACCCTGGTATACGAAAAACTCTGCTAGGCTTATCATCCTGAATAGTTCATAAAAACGTTCGTAAAAAATGGCTTCGTAATCTGAGATCTAGACTGGTCTTTTCAGTACAATCTAGAAAGTATTTCTCATGCTATCAGGCGTATTGTACTCTCAGCTAATCAGCTGCCACCGCTATGCAAAGACCATCAAACATGCTCATCACCATCAACTAGCACTCCACAACTCCAATGAACCCACATCTCCAACTCTGGTCCCTGGATGCTCTTGAATAGACCCTACCAACTAGTAACCTTGTTACTGACAACACCCTGCTCCAGCCAGGTGCCCCCGTTCGTGGCATAATCATAGTAATAACTCGTCACCTTTGGTCGCCCCTTCTTATCCGTTCCTGAGACAAACAGCTTCAGATCTGCCTTGTCAGGCCAAACCAATGCACAGGCTGACAGACAAGCATCCTTATTGATCCAAGTCTTGGGCTCGTCCTCGCCCAGAGTGCCCACCTCCCATCCATTAGCCATGTTATAGCAAACTTCCTGGATATAGCCTCTCTTGGAACACTGGCCATCTTCTGGCGCAACACAGAAAATACGGATCTATAATATCAGATTTGTTCATCGACGGGGTAAGTATACGTACCTCGTGGTCACCTTGGACTTCATAAGCCATGGCTGCCACCTGCCTGCTTCCGCACTTCACTCTTAGGTTGCCATTCGTAACCTTGACAACGTTATGATCAAAGTCGTCGGTTTCTCCTTGGGGGGACTTGAGATAGCATAGCTCGTGGTTGTTGTTGACGAAGAAGATGTAGGTCTGACCATGGCTCACGACAGAGGCAATGTCTCTTGGGAGCTCCTTGAAAGCGTTGGAGGAAGTCATGATGAGCAGTAACCGCTTGCTTGAGAGAATTCCCAAATTTTGAACTGAAAGAATAGAGTAATAGAGTAAAATATAAACTATCTGTGTCGAGGACAACCTCTCCTTTTATAGATCCTCCAGCCACACTGGCCTTTCTATAGGTGCTCAATTATATCTCGTGCATCCCTAAGCATCACTTGCATTGGCTCTTCAATGCGGCTTTGGCCGTGACCAAGACTCAGCTCAGCAGATGCCTTCCCTACGATCCAAAACCAAAGACAAGCGTAGCAAGCCTGTGGTGAGGTGCTAGATCGGGCTGACTGCTCAAACTCCCGACTCCCTACCGCGCCTGCACGTTGTTGGTACAAATCTGACCTTTCTCAGACAACCTAGTAAAGTGCATCGGATGTTCTGTACCGTTGCCTAGGACTATTCGAGAACTAGCTTTTGGAGATACGCATCCCGCCGCTCAAACAGCAAATTACCCAACTTCGACTAGCTAAGAAGGAACAGGGGAATAGAAGCGCCAGGGGCTTATTGTCTCAGTTGAAGTCTTCGACGAGTCCGTCTGCACATGTAATAGTGATTTCACTGTCACGCAAGTCCTTTCTGAGGGAGACGCCATCTACTATCGAGAAGATAGCGCTTCAGGTCTAAGCCATCGAATAGACTGAGGGCTTATCATGCGCAGCCCAATATGCACCAATTGGAAGGTCAATCTAGGTGTAGCTTATTACCAGAAATGGACTTTCAGCTCTGTGAGAGCGCTAATCGTAACCGTTTTGGATTGACTTCAACCCTGGTCCGATGTGGCTTGGTCTAGACTACAGCTAACCCGTATGTTATCGATTGACCTCGGCTGGGACCAGCCAGTCACCTGTAGCGCCAGAATGCAAAGGAATACACTTACCTTGAGTAGCTAGATGATGGCTGACTGCAGAGAGCTGTATCTGAATTTACGCCGTTACCTATACTTCACTGCTAGCGCTCCGATAGTTCCAAAGTGCCGTTATACATTGCCTGCTCCCCGTATCTCAATGTTTCCTAACGCCGAAGGACTAGGGTCCTATGCAGCTGCGGAGAAGATGCTCCCAGGGTCTCTGCAGATAGCTAAGTCTTGGTCAAACTCAATCCCTTGAGGATCAGCGGCAATATTGGAGGAGTCTATAGCTTGATCTAGACCTTGCCTGTCTTGGAAAGAAGCTAGCTTGGACCCTTGGAGAAGCTGTTCAGCTCGAGACAATTTATCTTTCATCGGAGTTATAATGCTTCCTTCCCCTCACTTTTTCCAATCAACCACGAAGAGCTGCTATTGCAATCAGTATCCTATCTTCTCTTTTCATCAATACTACCCTTCTCCCCCAACTATTCACCATGTTGCCTCAATCTCTCCCGCAAGTCGCCATGATGGCGACTTTCTTTCTAACGAGCCTGGCATCTGCTGCTGTCTGTAAGTTCTACCTTTGGACAATCCCAGATTCCTATGATCCACGGACAATATTTGGTAACCAAATTTAGCTGCCGATGCTTCTGCTCAAACTATATCTGTTCCCCCGCCCCCGCCCTCATCCAGAAAAGCTGGCCAGCCAAAGCCCAGTCCTGGTAATGTGATGAAGCGTTGTGGCAGCCATATTTCACTATGTGGTGCCGAGGACGAAGACGACGTGGTCTATATACCAAGAAGCACAATCACGAAGACGAACAACATCACTTCGACCTCGACAAAGGTGGGCTTTCTTGAAACAGTTTCATCCACGTGGTAGAAGGCTGACTCGGCGTCCAGATACTCAAACCTACAACCTTGACTGTTACTCAGGTTTCAGTCTCAACTATTACCGACACAACGAAGGGTAAGACTACGCCACCCCAATCTCCCCTCTCTATTATGGAAAGCTAATGTTTTGTGATATTAAGGTCACTGCCGTAAGACTGTTTATGCCGCCGGTCCACCTGTTGAGGTCACTGTCGACATTAAAATTGTCAAAGTTCAAGAACTCCAGTCCATCGCAACCACCACCAAGGTCGACATTCATACCGTCACCGCCAGTGCAGTCGAGCAATGCTTCCTCGACACTTACAGCGCCTTGGCAGAGGGCCCGGGAGCAATGGGAGGAGGCCTGGGTGCTGCTGCCATGTCTAGCATGGCAGAACCCTCGCGTTTCACTGACACAGCTAGCCCGCCAGAGGCTACTCAGGCGGCGACAGAGTCTGATCGTTCTTCGTTTGACGATATTCCCAACTATATGGCAGGGGAGGCAGTGTTGGACTCGGATACAGACTGAACTGTGGGAAAGCTTGACCATTGTTCGGGGCAGGAAGTCCGAAAGGGATGCTGAGCAGCTGGAAATAGGGTTTGTATGTTAGAAGTTCTGTGCTTGGACTTTGCTTGTTTCACAAAGGAGTAAGTGATGTCTTTTAGTCTATCTATTAGATAACACCCAGTCCAATTAGTGTATATCAACATATCTGATATCTATCCACACTCGGTAGTGATAGTAGTAATACTCTGACAATCTGTCTGATTTCTCCTCTGTTACTAATGTCCTCGTCCAGTCAACACCAACCGTTCTACAGTAGCGTTCTTCAAAGAAGTCCTTCCTCGCTTTGCGCCTCTAGTTCGCTCCATATAGCTCGTTGTGAAATATCCCACCCGCTCCCAGACCTGATTACTGCCCGCATTTCCATCAGGATTAGTGTT
Source organism: Fusarium anguioides (assembly GCA_012977745.1). Classification (NCBI taxonomy): domain Eukaryota; kingdom Fungi; phylum Ascomycota; class Sordariomycetes; order Hypocreales; family Nectriaceae; genus Fusarium; species Fusarium anguioides. Next base: position 16,811 of record JAALXK010000234.1, on the reverse strand, counting down.
CCTATTCGGAACTTCCACGCGACTCTTGACCTTTCTGACCACAAGCCCTTGTACATCCTCGTCGCTCAGTGCTGTAGGCCCGTTCTTATCCCGCTCCAAAACGAGAACACTCAGACAGGCGAGCTCATCGTTGTCGTAAATAGCCTCGCTTTCACCATGAGCAATATCTTGGAACACTCTTGCTATCCTTGCCCCTCCCGACTCTGTCTTTGCGTACCGTATCCCTAATCCGGCATCCAATTCAAGTTTTGTGATCTTTAATAACGGCCCTTTCAACGCGATGTTAAACTGGGGACCACAAAGTCCACCATCAGGATCTATGACCCTGGTCAAGATGCTTTTGACTTTGATGTCTTTTTGCGAGTTCTCCGGCATCAAATCGACAGTGACGGTGCCTTCTATACTCGCCCAACTCCATGTTGGCGCCACAGGTACCATCTGCTTGCTCTTGAGCCTCACCCCGGGCTTCTCTACAGCGAACCAAAGCAGACCCGGAATCAAGTTCTCCTTCCACAGACCGTACATGTACGTCTTGCCCGTCGCCCTCTCCACTTCATTCTGGATACCCATGAGTGCCACTAGCTTGTCACTTGGATAAGTCAAGAAGCAACGAGAATACCCCTCAATAATCTCGTACCATAGATGTGTGAAACTCTCTTGTCCAACTAGTAGGTTGTTGTCGCCAGTATGGTTGCGTAGAGTCTCGAAAGCAGCGCGGAAGCCGGCGAGGGTGAGTGAAGCCACTGATGGGGATATCTTCTTGTCGTCAGACCATGGTATATCAGATGCTTTTAGAACGTTTTTCCAAAAGCCTCTTCGCCGTTGCCAGTTGGTCTGACTCTCGTGGGGCAAGTCTGGATCGACCGCTACTGGTGGCGGACGCTGTTTGATCATCTCCTCTCCAGCCCATTCGAAGCCTCGCCCCTCTCGATGAGCAAGTTCAACTTCAGTACGCGTGCCGATATACGCACCTATATTAGGAAAGTAATTATCCTTGAAATCATCGGTCCGTTTCTTATACTCATAACCAAGAGGGTTAATCTCCGATGCCGAGCGAAGACAGCACTCCCAGTATATCATATCAGCGCCAAAATGCAGGATACGACGTGAAAGAAGCCTCTCCTGTAAGACCCACGCTCTGACGTTGAGCGGCGATCGATCTATGCTACGTTCAAAGTCAAAAATGTCGTCCCGGCGCGCATATATCCATTCTGGTTTCAATGAGTCAAGAGACGAGACACCGATCTTGCAAGGACGTAGGCTAAGAGCATTGCGCTCGTGAAAGCAGCCACCGGAACTAGAAGCAGAACCTGTTGAGGCAATAGTACAAGTGGCGTTTGAGTAGACGCTCTTCATCTTTTTCGCTTCCTCTTCCCAGTCTTGTTTCGCTTCTAGGCTATCCCCCTGAATAATGCAAAGGGAGTCAATCCAAAGATATCGAAAGCCAAGGTGATATGTTATGGTAAGTGCATCTTGCATGTTCTTGGGCAGAAGGCTGAAGTTGATGCTTTTATAATTCTCGTCCAAGTTTGCTGGTTCAGTTCGGAACGTCATTTCTCCTGGAGGGCCCCAACAGTGACTAAAGGCAGCGTATCCAGGCTTTTCGCCGCCATCCGCATCCATGCCAGCAGTATTGATAAGCCTAACAACGGGAGGCGCGTTGGAGTAGTCGTCGTCGTCTTTTGGTTTCTCGATGCAGACCAGCCTTGTAGGCAGATTGTGAGAGAAGTTCCCGACGCCGTCGCAGAGCTTGTGGTGGTCTCTGCAGCTCTCTAGCCAAGTCTTTGCCTGTTCCATGTGATAGATCGAACTGGTATTAGGTGAAGTAATTGCCGCAGATGCTGAGGGTGGCCTCTCGTCAGTGCAAGTCTAAAAGTATATATAGGAGAGAAAGCTTACGAGTTGCAAAGTGATTCTCTCGGTGGATCAGTATTCTAGCTCCGATAGCCACATCTTTCCAAAAGAGCTGTGCATATGTATATAGCGACAGCGGTCTCTCCTCCCAGACTTTGACACGGAGCGATGGATTAGGGTCCTTGGGCGTCGTCAATCTGCTTCCGGCCTCTGGAATAGAGAGCCCTTTAATCTTAGTTCGTCTCTTCTCGCTTATCGAGTGCCATAATATAACACATAGATGACACTCTTTCGCCAGTACAGCACCGTTGGCACGCGTCGTCGTGCAAATGTGGAAATCCCGAGGCTTGATGTTGAGATCATGCAATTCAACAAGACGGCTCACATATGCGTTCGTTCCCATAATGAGCTTTGACTCGCTGGTAAACTTATGGCATCGGTCGCAAAGCCCAGACTCGTTGAGTGAGTCTGTCGGCCGTTCGTTGAGCGGGTACCACTGTGGGTTGCTCATCTTCCACTTGTGGCTGAAAAGGTTGAAGGGAAAAATTCGATCCTGTGAGGGAACTCGGTTGTATGTCATGTAGATCAAGTAGCCGAAGAGTCGACACAAGAAGAGGGTCAAGACCCAGCGGACAAACCACCAAGCGGAACGGTCAGGTCTCATGGCGATTCCCAACAAGATGATGAAAGGGACCCAGAAGATATACCATCCCAATGGCATATACGGCGGTAACGTGGCTCGCATAACGCCCAGCAACAATCCCCAGCCGAAAACCCAGGCCAAGCCGACATCTTCGTTTGCGCCGTATATCTTATCCCTCATGATAACGCCGGTGGCGATATAGCAGACGAAAGCGATAGGTGTCAAATTGCTCATGAGCAGCAGCACCAAGGGAACGAAGACGAAAGTAATCCACGCGAAAATAGTTATCGTCGTCGGGGTCCAGGGAATTTCAGGTATCGGCAAGGCGGGAAGATGGAGCTTATGGATAATTAGAACAATCCAGCATGCCATGCCAACACTAAACGGTTGCATCGTTAACAGTATAGCCGCGAACATGACCCAAAACAGCGTCGTGGGGATTTCGACATCGTAAAGAAACCATCGATGGATGCCGGTCAAAATTGCTACCAAGACAAAATAGTTACGTGGAGGGAGTAGAACATAACTAAGCGGCAAGATAAAGAAGACAAAACAGACCCAAAATAGGATCCAGAGCAACGTCGACATGTTTACGTTTTGTCTAAGCTATTAGCTTGATGATGTTAATTTCATAATGGAATTGAAGAAGGAAGCTGAGCTGATGGACATTTATCTTGGGAGCTGAAAAGCTTGGGTAGGAATGCGGCTGAGAGCGTTGCTCACTCAGGGACTTCTGGGAACCCTGTCACCCCGCTTTCAGCTTTGATACTATAAAACCCCTGTTGCTGACACCTGCAGCTGCTTGTCTGCCGAGTTTGCCGAGCTTTTTACCCAACCCTCTTATTTTTTCTTTATGGCTTCCTACAGGGGTTTCAATACAGTGAATTAATTTACATAATTCTACTGACGCAAGTATATAGCCTTGCAATATGGCCATCAATAACTAAGCAACCAACAAAGATAAAAAAAATATATTACAACATTAATCCTCGAGGTACAAATGAAGATTCAAGCTGCCCAATCCATTAAACCCTACATCAACCAACGAAAACAACAATAATTCTCGTGCTTAAGAGGACCGCTTGTTGGCAATATCATAATCGCTATTAGTACTGGCGTCAAAGGTACTGGAGCACAAAATACATGAACTGGAGGCCTTTTCGTAGAGGAGGCTATCACAGTCAGCATCCTGACTGCAACTTTGAAGGCAGCTAGAGAAGGAGATTCCGTCGATCTCATTAATAGGGAAGCAAGAAGCCGCAGTGTTGCAGGAGAGGTCATAGGTATCGCCATCGACTGTCGCTGGGTTGTTGAGACCGAGGCAAGATGAGGGATCCGAAGTAGGTGTCGGGGTGCTCGAGAGAGTGTCTGAGGTAGTAGTAGTTAAGAGAGTGTCGGAGGTGGTGGTGCTAATGATGGACATGGTGGAAGTAACGGTTGTCGTAGTGCTAGGCATCAAGGTAGTTTCAGCCGAAGAAACAGTTGAGGTGGAGAGTGACACTTTGCATGGGCCAGCTTGAATACCAGCTGCAAAGATGCCAACAAGGGCAATGAGGGTATGTTTAGCAATCATCCCGAGAGAATGCACCAAGTAAAAAGAGTGACTGTGAGTGAGAGAATTAGACGTGATCCAAACAGTACGATTCGAAATGTAGCTTCGGTTTTATATACCAAATCTCATCAAGAAGCACGCTAGGACAGGGGGTAAATTGCACGGACGAATTAGGTCTAAAAGACATTGTAGCACAGCCCTAAATTTTAATGATGATGTAGATTCAATTTCCCGTCGATACTAGTTTCAATAGTTCATTGAGTGGCGTCAAGAAGTTCGATCTAGTTACAACTCGTTTGAATTTTCTTAACCAACCAGATACTGAGGTTCCTGTAACTTTAGCTCTTTGCAGATCATGGCGAACTTGGAGATAATACCACAAAGCACCAGTCTAAGATCTAGCCTTTAATACCTAGACTTTATAATTACTTCTTATCATTTTATCCTATTAATAAACTTACTGGGCCTACTAAAACCTTGATGGTGATCTTCGGTAGGAGATTTTCGACTTGTGTTACTTGTTACTAGGGTTGAGTTCACAAAGCGCACGTCCGGCGGGCGCATTTTAGCTCGAGATGAAGCTGATAGCGTCATTTGAATTAATATTAGCACCAAATAAGTATTTCTTTAACTTCTAATAGAGAGTAAATCTCTGTATATTGGTTACACTCCAGACAGACACATGGTTTACATATCTGATACAAGAAACGAAATGCAAAACTCGATTATCTTGATGAAAACCCTCCAGTTTACCTCGCAGAGACATCCACACTGTTGGCAAACGATGAATTTAGCCATGTCAAGGACAACAAGGTCATGGAGGAAGTTGTCGACCATCTTCATGTGAAATGGAACACCCTCAAAAGAGTCATCGAGGCCCGTCAAAAACATCATGAGCACTTCTACTCTATTAGCTACGACTATGACCATCAGGCGTATGTCGACAGGCTTATCAGTACCCGTCACATCGTCCTTCTGGTCCTCGGAAGAGCTCGGAAGCGATTGATGGCTATTCTCTACGAGAAAGAGAAGTGGTACTCTTGGGTTCGAAATGTTCAAGACGAAGAGGAAGCCAATCGTGAGAAGGGGCAGAAGATCAAGCAAGAAGCTACTCTGTTCAAACGTCACATGAAGCAGATGGAGGCTAGGCTTGAAGTCATGCACAAGAAGGAGGATCAGAAACTTCAAGATGCCTTCTTGGAAGAAGCTTACCGAGAGAGAATGGCTATGGCTTCTGCTTCTGATGACGAGGCCTGGGATCCTATTGAGGATATGGAAGATGACCAACGTCATCGATACATTGACTTGATCAAGCATTTCCTGTGGATAGAACTGGATGAGCTTGCCACTGAAGGAAGTGCTACGCTGAAGGTGAAGCTTCGTCGAGCAAGGCGGCAGAGAAAACTGCACCCGTTGAGGAGCCCAAGGCGCCTACCAGGACGCTCAAAAATAAGAAGAAAAAAGAAAAAGCCAACGGTGCCAAAACAATGCGTCCGCCGGAGATGAGTCCTTGGTCGGTCAGAGGAGACTTCTTGCTATGCAGGCAAACAACAAGCACGACACTGAGCCTGAACTCCAAGAACCTGATAAAAACATGATCGAATCGGAAGAAGGGATGAGACAACGTTTGAGTAAGGGTGAGAAGAAGATCTTTGGTGATATGTCTGGCATGCAGATCGTTGGAACCATCGAAAACCCTCACGAGACGTTTCGTAAAACGGCACCTATGGCTGATGACGAGATCGACGGTTTGATCAAAGACATTCGAGAGATCAAGCTTCTTCTCTTCTGCCGTCTCGTCCTCTCACATGCTTCTCTTCTCCCTGCTGCTCTACGAGCAAACAGCGTTCAAGAGTTTCTCGATGATGACTCAATCACTGAGTCAGACCTGCGAGATCTTTGCTTGAAATTCGCTGAGTCTACTCTTCGAGATATTCGAGACGCTTGTGCCGATAATGCAAGAGGTAATGAAGTTGATGACACACCTGTTGCTGGAGATGATGAAGATGATGAGACCATGGAAGAACTCCTCAAAGGCGACACACGGTATCAGCACCTTCATACAGATGATTGGTTCGAGGCAAAGATGGTTCAAGATGCTGAAAGTCACCGCAAGAAGAAAAAGATGAGAAAGTCTTCCCCATCAAAAACCAAGTTGACTATCTGCGGAAAAAGCATCTGGAACCACGCCAGCGAAAACGCAATGTCTCGAGATGGATGGCTTCAATCCTCCGTAATGGCAAAAGATTGCGATCTAAAACATGCCATCCAACTCTGCAGAAACTGGGCCGAATTCTCAGATCTCAATCTCCTCACAATGTGGCAATACTTTCCCGCGTCGAATTGGTTTTCTTGGGGTCAAGATCGTTTCATGGAGCAACTTCAACAACTTGGATTCTTTCCGTACTTTTCGGATTTTGAGGCTGATAAGTATAGTCGTCATCATCAGATCGGTGGGAGAAGTACTCAGGGTCGAAGAAAGCATGATATCGTTGAGACGAGAAATATTCTCGTGGGGAATATGAAGAGGAATGATCCTGTTACCAGGAGGTTTCTTCAGTATTTGCTCTTGAGGGCTGGTGAGGTCTTGGTCATGGTGAGGGATGGTAAGACTGGACGTGTTATTACCGCGCCGTCGAAGGAGCAGATGTGGATGTATCGAATGAAACATGGCCTTGGGAGGGCTTCTAGAAATGAGTGGATGAACGTTTTGGAGATTGGACCTGTGTTCATGAAGTTGACGGATGTTTGGAGAGAGTGGCGGTTTGAATTTCATGATTATTATGATGTCTACATCTGGGATTTTGTTCCTGGAGAGCCACATATTGACTTGTACAACATCGTCGTTACAGTATGTACCCTCAACAAATCTTTGATGAGTTAACTGACAGAAATAGGAACCTCGAAACGCCTGGCGTATCAAACAACCTAACTGTTAGTCCTATATCTTCCCATAACAGAAACAATTACTGACAAGCCACAGTATATCAAGTTGGATTCATCGCCCCAACGCATCTTCAACCTCATCCCGAAGTCGTTTTCGGCATGGCAACAGCAAGCAAAGAACCTCAGCGTCCCGACAAACGTGATCTTTTCATAAGCTACGAAGATCAATACAACGACTTCCTTTCACTTCCCGCCATCATTCATCTATCCGTCCAAATGGCCCGAAATCATCCCTTCCGCACGATAATTCTCTTCAAAGCAGCCCACCGCGCGCTTCGCCCTCCTACGTCTCTGGTCAGCACCGCATTACTACCCCCAAATGGTAGGTCTTTTCAACCGACAGAATACAAGCTTCCTCGATAGTCTTGGACAATCATGGGTGTGGAAGTTCCTACCGAAGGATATGCCTGGTTATAATGTTCATCATACAACTGGCAATAGATTGGATATCTTGAAGGATAAGTTTGGGGATAGGGTTATTAATCAGGCAGATTTGATTTTTGTTACTGGGGTGGATGAGGAGGATTTGACAAAGTTTTGTACGGCTGTTACGTTTTCTTTGCAGACGAATCGTGGTTGAGGGAGGTTGATTTGGGGGAGATTTTTGTTAATGTGGATATTGAGTTTGTTCTGCGCTTGGATCCTTACTGGCTTGATTAGTTTTAGTTGGTAACCCAAGACACGAACAATGAGACTTTGTGCATAACTGATATTCCATTGATTTGCTCAATAGTCATTTACAACTTGGAAACGCTACCCTCAACCTTCATCATGACGCTCTTGACTTCTAAGAAGTTATCCATACTGACAAGCTTTCCTTCACGGCCCTGACCTGATGTTTTGTAGCCTCCAAAGGGTAGGTCTCGCGCGGTGACAGGGCTGGTGCAGTTGATGCCAACATAACCTGAGTTGAGCTGCTGCGTAACTCTCATAGCTCTGTCGATGTTCTTGGTGTAGACGGATGCGTAAAGACCAAATTCTGTATCATTCGCCTTTTGAATAGCTTCTTCCTCTGTCTTGATGACATTGATGTTGACGACTGGTCCGAAGATTTCTTCCTTCATGATCTTTGCATCTTCTGCTGTATCCAGGAAAATGGTCGGTTCAATGAAGAAACCACCCGTCTTGTCAAACGTTCCTTTTCCACCGTGAACAAGCTTTCCTGACTTTTTACCCTCATCGATGTATGACAGGACAGTCTCATACTGAGCCTTATCCGCCTGTGGACCATGATCAACGCCCTTATGCGTAGGATCACCAGGCTTCGCAGCTGCGAGGGCTTTCTTACTCGCTTCAATAAACTTCTCAGCAATGGTGTCTTGAACGTAAACACGAGAGTTTGCCATGCAGACTTGTCCACTGTTCCACTGAATGCTATGCATAGTATCTTTAGCAGCTTGTTCGAGGTCTGCATCATCGAAAATGATAACAGGAGATTTTCCACCAAGTTCGAGAATAACTTTCTTCAAGTTGGACTTGGCAGCTGCTTCTTGAATCGCACGCCCTGTGCGTCCTGAGCCGGTGAAGGAGATTGCTCGTACATCCATATGCGACGAGAGAGCTGCACCAGAGGGGTTACCGTGACCGGATATGACGTTGAAGACACCTGGTGGAAATCCAGCTTCGTGAATCAATTCGGCAAGCTTGGCTGCACCCAGTGGTGCTTTCTCACTAGACTTGAGAACCACTGTATTTCCAGTAATGAGAGCTGGTGCAGTCTTTCCAGCGAAGAAGTAAAGGGAAACATTCCAAGGAATAATAGCAGCGACGACTCCAAATGGTTGACGAAGAGTCATGGTGACATAACCAGGTGTATTGAGACTTGCCTGGCCTTGGATATGTGGCCAAGCTTCAGCGAAGTAGTCATAGGTTGATGCTCCAGCGTATCCTTCAAAGAACTCTGGGAGGGGACGACCCATGGACTTGGCTTCGAGTAGGGCAAGTTCGTTATTGTGTTGCCTGATTAGAGATGCAAGTTTTTTCAGGTAGCTACCGCGTTGAGCGGGGTCTAGAGCAGACCAGGCTGGAAAGGCGCGCTGTGCAGCAGCGACGGCTCTGTTGACATCGTCGTTGGTGGCTTCAGGGACTATACACAGAGATTTTAGTCAAGAGTTGTTAAAAGAGTTGTTGGAGATTCATACCATCCGCAACCTTGTCACCAGTCGCTGGGTTGAACAGGGGAAAGCTGTTCCCATCAGAAGCACCAACCAACTATCATCGTTAGTATCTGTTCACCACGGGGACCAAAGCCTCATACTTCACCATCAATCAGCATAAGAGGCTTGATAGCCTCAAATCCATTTGTAGAGCCCATGATGTTTGTGTAACTTCGTATTTAGTGAAAAGAGAGGTGAATTTCTTTTTTGTTTTTGTTTTTTTGGATCACTGAGGAAGATGTCTATTTATCCATGACGAGTTAGATAGCATTGTCTCACATGACATCAATGGCTATCTTGATTCGGCAATATGTTCGACTAAAACTAATGCGCCTCCCAGCTTCCCCGCAAGATCCGTGAGGGGTCGGGATGTGATGAAACGATAGATTTCGGCAGTTTTACCGGCCCAGAATATTCGTCATTGAGGGGATCGACAAGATCTTGGGCTTTAGCGTGAAGTTTGACCGAGGACAGCGCTGTTTAGTGCTCGGAATTTCGTATTCAGTGAGAATTTAGAACGGGTATGGTTACCGCCCCTATTTGCCGTTGCCCTCATAATTTATCTCCAAAACCCCGCGACATTATACCGAGGTACCAGTCTGTAGTAAAAAGGTATCAGTACGCTAGATTAAGTTAGGTTTGGTATTTGCCTATAATTTACAACTGATAGTAGTTGAACGGCGACAAAGAATCCCAATCACCGCAGAGCGTCGATGGATTCCGCACGTGATGTGGCGGCACAAACGTGCGACCAAAACTGCCGCTCTTTACTGAAACACATCTCGAGCATCACTAACCCTAATAGATTGTGAAATGCCTGCGTAGTGGCATGAAAGGTGCGACTGATGAAGAGAAAAAACTGCTGGACGGAATGCAAGTCATGATATCGCCGGAGAACCATATATACAGTGGTTAGGTCCAAGATATAGGGTAGTCCGCTACAGTGATAGAGTATCTACTCTGTACGGGGTAAGGTCTGACTGGCGGGAAGAGACGAAGGCTACATGGACTCTAGAGATAGCTACTTGATCCAGTGCTAAGTCCTTTTCTAAGCGATATGATACATCAGTGATGGAAAACACTGGTTATCTGAAGGGTCTACGAGATCCATTTCGGCACGTGCCGATAACTTGACGCTGGGGATCATCTTCAGGGATTGGCTTTACCCCTGCCTTCGATGCCTCAGATCCCAGCTGTTCAAATCCCCCTTTAGTGGCACTCAATCATCACTCGTTTGTTCAAAATTCTAGCTATAGCATTCTGAGTTCTCTCGCACTTGACTTGCGAGGTAAGATTGCTTCAAATACGCATTCAAGCTTAAAAATTAAAACGCGCTATCGAAAGGGTCTAGTTTTTAGCAGCATCTGGATGCCATTTTCCTTCAAGATGGATTTTCACGTGCATTGGCCAATAACAATGCAAATGTCTTGGCATCAAATGATCTCAATTTCGGCTACTTTCAATAATTGCTCAATCACAGTCACTTTCGTAATTCTGGATCCTTCAAGGGGTTTTCCACTCGTCGTGAGGGAAGTACCCCACATCGTATTTAAAATTAAACCCCCGCCTAATAAGGTAATCAAATAAGCTTGATTAACACAGCCTCAATCTCATTAATCCTTTACGGTAGTAGACAAGGATATCAAGACTTTTAATTGTGTAGGTGAGATTGCTTTGGATCAAACTGAGTCGTGAAGAATATCGACTTGGTGGTTGTTTTCTTAGATATCGTTTTCGACAAAACATAAACCTGGATGGCTACTGAGTAGACTGCTCCGTATGCTACGGGTCTATCAAGGGTTTAACTCGGAACGCACGGATGCTTCTCTCGCTAATACGGTAATCCTTTCAATCATTCTCCCCTCCTGATTCGCCGTGTCGTTACTTCGCCTCGTTATCGACCTGAAACTATATTTCGCATTCCTGGACTAGCCTCTGGGCATGACTGCGCCTCGCTACCACCCGCTATACGGAGCTTAAGGGGTTCTTTTGACAAACAGATTGCTCTCCACTTGGTAAAGTCCGAAGCGGGTAGTAATTCCTTGCCGTAGTTCTGTTTAAGTATCTTGGATCTTGGCCTTCGCCGTTTGATCTTCCTTTGTTCTTGGAAAGTTATGCCCCTGTCTTTTTCTTTGCGCTAGATCCTGTTCTAGTACTTCACATTCATTTGACAAGATGCTATTCAGAAATATTGCCGTGATACCGGCTTTGGTGGCTTCTGTGGGTGCTATTGATGTTAAGTGGGATGATGATAGTAAGTCGACTGGTGCTTTCGCTGCTTCGTAACTCACCACATCCAGAATCTATCAAGAAGGCTGCAAGTGACATTGCATACGGCTTAGTAAAATTCTATACTGGTAACAATACCGGCGATGTACCAGGAAACTTACCAGATCCCTACTATTGTACGTTCGAAACTCTAGATTTACTTCACCATCTAACGCGATTCAGGGTGGATTGCAGGAGGCATGTTCGGCACATTAATCGATTACTGGTGGATTACCGGCGACGAGAGTTACAACAAAATCACCACACAAGCTATGCTTCACCAAGTAGGCACCGATAAAGACTTCATGCCTGATAACCAGACCATGACGGAAGGAAACGACGACCAGGGCTTTTGGGCAGTCGCTGCCATGTCAGCAGCCGAGCATAAATTTCCCGATCCACCAGAAGATCAACCTCAATGGCTCGCACTCGTCCAAGCTATTTTCAATGAATACGTCAGTCGATGGGATACAGAACATTGCGGTGGTGGACTACGTTGGCAAATCTTCACATGGAACAACGGATACGATTATAAAAACTCGATTTCGAACGGTTGCTTTTTCAATATTGCTGCGCGACTTGCGAGATATACGGGGAATAGCACATATGCGGAATGGGCTGAGAAGATTTGGGACTGGGAGACCAAGATGGGACTCATCAACGACAAGTTCCAGATTTTTGATGGTGTTCATTTCGAAGGGAAATGTCCCAGTTCGAGGGATACTAATCAGTGGTCGTACAATACTGGTATTTACCTCTACGGAGCTGCCGCCATGTATAACTTTACAGAGAAGGCGAAATGGAAGACAAATGTCGATGGTTTGTTAAAGGACATTCAGACCATCTTCATGAAGAAGGATATTCTTTATGAACAATTCTGCGAGGAGCACAAGTTATGCAACTACGATCAACAAACCTTCAAGGGCTATCTCACACGCTGGCTAGCCACAAGCTCGTTAATAGCACCACACACTCAAGAAACGATATCCAAGATATTGCTCAACTCAGCAAAGGCAGCTGCCATCGCATGTTCCGGATCACCCGCAACGGGCTACAAAGGAAACCCCGGCACAGCATGTGGCTTTACCTGGTTAACGGGCGCATTTGATGGCCTGGTTGGGGTTGGACCGCAGATGAGCGCGTTGCAAGCAGTTCAGTATACACTTGTTAAGAACGCAAAACCGCCTCTGACGATGAAGACGGGAGGATCGTCGAAGGGGAATCCGAATGGTGGAAAGACGAGTTTTGAACCGGATAATATGAAGCCGCCGTATAAGACGCTCACCATGTTGGATAGGATTGGGGCAGGGATTATAACGTGCATGATTGTTGGTGGTATTATTGGGGGTTCTGTTTGGATTGCTATTTAGGGCTTGGCGTTGGTTTACTATTTCTTGGTATATACTATTATGGAAAATGTACATTGTTGTGATTTATTGATTTGATATTATGACTCCTCGAAGGAGGTCAATCGTTCTACTAACATGAAGTGATTTATGACTGATTAGACGTATGGATGTTTTATCATCAGAGGAGATTTCCTATTCTATTGAGCTGGGCTTTATCCTTGTTTCGAACGGACTATTATAGCATTAAAAAAGTCATGACCAAAGATTCATGTAGTCTAGAGAAACATTCTTACGTCTTTCATTAGATTCAAGGCCTTTAAACTCTTTAGACAAGAATAACATTAAAACATAATTATTAGGATTATTTTCAACACTAAATATGATTAGTATATCCCTTATACAGACTTTTACTATTGTTAATGTCTTACAGAATAGTCTATATTCTTAAAATCTTAATAGTCCTAGCTGGCGATTATATCAACGCAATACATGATAAAAATGCCGCAAAAACTTCTCAAAATTAGGGTCATTCGGTGACTGAAATTTGTTCAGTCCTCTATGGTCGGTATCGAGAAGCACGTCTTTAGCGTAATGTAGGGTTCCGGATTTTATATTCACCGTCTAGTGTATAGCCAGTGAGCACAAGAAATGCGCAAGCTATTGTGAAAAACTTACAGGATTTAGCGAGAGCCTTCCCAACCTCTCGGGCCTCATTTCCAAGAAGTTACACACATACGGTGCATTATACTCACGGATCTGGCTCGGCTGTGCATATGCCTCGTAGAACTCCTTGTCCAAGGCTGCTACGGCCGGATTGCTCTCTGACATGTACTCCAACATGGTTGTTGATGAGCCTCGCCAATATGCTGTGCAAGCAAGTAAAGATGCGGGAAAACTGGCCTTGGTGCCATGATGAGGGACACCGAGGAAGTAGATGCCTTTTGTCATTTGCGGGATGTACTTGGAACGCGTCGTCGCAAGGACTAGACTCTTGAAGGTGGAAGATTGTGAGCTTCGAACTTGAGATTGAGCGTTAAAACAGATCTAGGGAGGTATTAGTTTACCTTTTTGAGAAGTAGACCTCCGAAGCTGTGGGCAATAAAAATGATAGGTCGGCTCTTCTGCACAAGCATTAGATACAAACCAATGTATCAGGGAAAAGTGTTCAAAATTGGTCAAGATGCTCAGTATTGTCCAATATCATCTTGGCAAAGACGTCAAAGTTGACCTCGGGCGAGGGAGAATCCCATCTTGTCTGATGGTTAAGCATGGTTGTTTTGATGTTCTCGAGACCCTTCTGCTTAGGCAGTAAATCTGTCACCCAGTACACTTACGAGCCGTTGCCGGGATTGGACCCAAGCCCGTGTATAGCAAAAACTCTACACGAATCACGATTAGAACCACGACTTAAGGACAGGGAGAACAAGTAACCAATTCACTCCACAATAAATTTATATATTAAAAAGGAAAAAAAATTATAATTTGTTCTTATTCAATATCAACTGTAGTTTGTTTCCCAATCTCTTGTGGGTCACGTAATACTAAGCACAATCCCACTCGTTGAAATTTGCCTTGACTGGTAGTTGAGGGAATTACAAGTAGACCGATATAGACCTCCAAATCGAATTAGCAAATACATAGAATAGTCACATAGTTCTTTATCATTACATACCTTGCCACTTGGGGGACTTGAGAGGCTGGGATACTGGGGATTCCTCACTGATGAGAATCTAGATTTTGAAAGTTGAAGCGTGAGCTTCGAAGGCATAATGGGTTGGAGGTCCTTACCCGTGATTTCTCTCTTGTTCAACGGAAGCCCATGTGCGCTCAGCAATAAAAAGAACAGTGACGTTTCTCAAGGGTATTGAATCTGGAGCAGCAAATCCGACCGTTTGTTCTGTAGTTCCGTCAAGATAGACCATGCCATAGAGCTTCTGTACCCTATAGCTTGCCGCTGTATTTATCACAGCTTTCTCGTAATCGTCTTTCTGAGAGTCATTTTCATCAACACAAGAACCAACTTGACAAGTTGCTGAATACCCTCTAAACCGCAAAGAGTCGTCGCTGGTTAGAGTCAATTCAACCTCGGATTTGTCCACTTGCCGCGAATATTCAAGCCCACTCTCTAAGAACCAAAACCATTTACTGCCGCTTGTATGGGCCCAGGACCAACTTGGAGCGCCCTTCCATGTTTGAATTTCAGGAGGGTCATCATCCGGGTATGTTTTCATCATCGACCAGAGGATTTGGTCGGCGATCCCACGAGTAAATATGCCCTTGTGATAGCGAAATTCCGATCCAAGATCCTTTTGGAACTCGTTCACTAGACCCTGAATAGCAAATAGTCGATCCTTTTTGTCGCTCAATTTGCGTTGTGAGTAAACATACAAGAACTCTAGCCAACCCCCGTGTCTGATAGCAGGTTTTCCGAGTGTTCTTTCATCTGTTTGTAGCTCTTGACACTGCCAGTACATACCATCAGGCATGAAATGTATCGATCGACGAGCGAGCCAAGCTTCCTGCAACGTCCATCCCCGCTTTTGCAACGGTCCGTCAGATGGCTCCCAACGCCCAGACATCGCTTGCTGTATCCAGACAGACTTTACTTCTTCTGGTTCATTGATGTTAGGAACAACTGAGGCCTGGACTTCCGGGAAACGAGGCATGTCCCTCTTCATAAAACAACCTTCGCTGGGATTTGAGGCCCCAGCAGCAGCGATGACGAGATCTGCATTGCGATACACCTCAGACATACGACTTGCCTCAGCAGTCCAGTCTTCCTTGTCGCCTTGGATGATACAAAGAGAATCCGCCCATAGGTAGCGTAGCCCAATTTCATGAGTAACCCGGATCGCATCCTTGAAAACTTGTGGAAGTCTCTCAATCTTGATCCCAGCTTGGTAGTCAGAAAGTGTTGTTTTGGTCGTTTGTATGTGTTTACTTGGCTCCTGCCCCCAGCAGTAACTAAGAGCGCAGTAGTTTCCCCGCATTCCTCTCGTATTGACCAAAGTCACCATATCTTCTTCGATTCGACTAATGTCGATCAATCGTGTCGGCAAGATGGTTTGCCTGTCTTCGTCTGCCACCAGAGCATCACTTTTCTTGCAAGATTCGTGATGATCGTGGCATGTTTCCAACCAAGATCTCATCATATCAAAATGTGGCTTGCCATAATTGATTGCTAGTGGCGGAATGGTGGTAATAGGTAAATATGATTGATCAGAATCGATCTCGGCATTTTTGTCGCTCTCAGGGATCAGAATCGCCCCATTTTTCGACCAGATGGAAAACTCGAAGGTAGGACCAGCTGCAGAAATAACCTCAAAGCCGGTGACCACACGTTTTTCGGCTTGATTACCGTGGCGCGGTTCGACTCTCACGGTATCGGGCGGATGTATCTCTATCAAAGTTGGTGTCCATTGTATAGCGTACCCAGCAATGGTCGAAGATATCATTTTGCAAATATTGCAGTTGGGAGAAATGGGCCACAAACACCAGCCTTCTGGCGAGTCAGAGACTAGGGAGGTTGGTTTGAAAAGTCCACCTCCTTTAAGCATCGTAGAGATGAGCTCACAACAGTCTTGGCAATAATCAGCCGAGGACGTAGGTTGCCGGACTTCCATCATCAAAGTCCTTAACGAAGGGATTAAGAATGTTTCAAGGTCGCCTCTGCTAGATAGAGGCGGCAGTATAATAGAACGAGAAAGTGGATGGAGCTAATTATATAGCTATATCAGGCAAAGATAGAAAGGAGGCGTTTGCATATTTCCAATCAGCATGGAAAACAAACAGTAGGCCATGATCACCCAGACCTCTGCAGTTATCCCTGAAATATGTCTTGTAAACCTGGATATGCTGCTCCAATTTCCTTATCAGTCGGCGCATGAAATCGCTCAATGCAGATCTATGCTTAAGGTGGCGCATCTTGCGAGGCGGGGAATCATATATGTGACGTGGGAAGGACTTCTTGTCACCTGCTATTATTCTGGCTATAGTATGCCACTGTGCCAGTCAAACAACTGTTAAATAACTTAATGTTAATT